>CM035410.1:42402448-42449948 GCA_020310875.1 Ceratopteris richardii | reverse complement strand
ATATGCATATGCATTATGTATGCATATGTATGCATGCATGTGTATGTGTCTATATGTCTCTCTATGTGTGTTTGTATGCATATATGTGTGTGTATGTGTGTGTGTATATGTGTCTGTATGTGTGTATGCATGTGTATGTGTGTGTATGCATCATTATGTGTGTATGTGTCTATGTATGTATGTGTGTGTATATGTGTGTGCATGTGTGTGTGTCTATGTGTATGTGTGTGTGTCTATGTGTATGTGTGTGTGTCTATGAGTGTGTATGTGTTTATGTGTGTGTATGTGTCTATGTGTGTGTATGTGTCTATGTGTGTATGTGTATGCATGTATGTATGCATATGTGTGTGTATGCATGTGTATGTGTATGTATGCATCATTATGTGTGTATGTGTCTATGTGTGTATGTTTGTTTGTGTGTATATGTGTGTGAGTATGTGTATGTGTCTATGTGTATGTGTCGGTACGTGTCTATGAGTGTGTATGTGTTTATGTGTGTGTATGTGTCTATGTGTGGGTATGTGTCTATGTGTGTATGTGTATGCATGTATGTATGCATATGTGTGTATGTGTGTGTATGCATTATGTATGCATATGTGTGTGTATGCATTATGTATGTGTATGTATGCATGTGCATTATGTATGCATGTAAGTATGTATGTATGCATATGCATATGCATTATGTATGCATATGTATGCATGTATGTGTATGTCTCTCTATGTGTGTGTTATGCATATATGTGTGTGTGTATATGTGTGTGTATGTGTGTGTGTGTCTATGTGTATGTGTGTATCTATGAGTGTGTATGTGTTTATGTGGGTGTATGTGTCTATGTGTGTGTATGTGTCTATGTGTGTATGTGTATGCATGTATGTATGCATATGTATGTGTATGCATGTGTATGTGTGTGTATGCATCATTATATGTGTATGTGTGTATGTGTGTGTATGTGTCTATGTGTGTGTATGTGTGTATGTGTATGCATGTATGTATGCATATGTGTGTGTATGTGTGTGTATGCATTATGTATGCATATGTGTGTGTATGCATTATGTATGTGTATGTATGCATGTAAGTATGTATGTATGCATATGCATATGCATTATGTATGCATGCATGTGTATGTGTGTGTATGTCTCTCTATGTGTGTGTGTATGCATATATGTGTGTGTATGTGTGTATGTGTGTGTGTATGTGTCTATGTGTGTATGTGTGTGTATATATGTGTGTGTATGTGTGTGTGTGTGTGTCTATGTGTATGTGTGTGTGTCTATGAGTGTGTATGTGTGTTTATGCATCATTATGTGTGTATGTGTCTATGTGTGTATGTTTGTGTGTGTGTATATGTGTGTGTGTATGTGTATGTATCTATGTGTATGTGTCGCTATGCGTCTATGAGTGTGTATGTGTTTATGTGTGTGTATGTGTCTATGTGTGTGTATGTGTCTATGTGTGTATGTGTATGCATGTATGTATGCATATGTGTGTATGCATTATGTATGTGTATGCATGCATGTGCATTATGTATGCATGTAAGTATGTATGTATGCATATGCAATATGCTTGTATGTGTATGTGTGTGTATGTCTCTCTATATGTGTGTGTATGCATATATGTGTGTGTATGTGTGTATGTGTGTGTATATGTGTCTTTATGTGTGTATGCATGTGTATGTGTGTGTATGCATCATTATGTGTGTATGTGTCTATGTGTGTATGTGTGTGTGTATATGTGTGTGTGTGTCTATGTGTATGTGTGTGTATCTATGAGTGTGTATGTGTTTATGTGTGTGTATGTGTCTATGTGTGTGTATGTGTCTGTGTGTGTATGTGTATGCATGTATGTATGCATATGTATGTGTAGGCATGTGTATGTGTGTGTATGCATCATTATGTGTGTATGTGTGTGTATATGTGTGTGTATGTGTGTGTGTCTATGTGTATGTGTCGCTACATGTCTATGAGTGTGTATGTGTTTATGTGTGTGTATGTGTCTATGTGTGTATGTGTATACATGTATGTATGCATATGTGTGTGTATGTGTGTGTATGCATTATGTATATGTGTGTGTATGCATATGCATGTGTGTGTAAGTGTGTGTGTGTGCGCATACCTGGCTTCAACGAGATGTCTCTCTCTCTCTCTCTCTCTCTCTCTCTCTCTCTCTCTCTCGTTCTCTTCTTGCTCTCGCGTGTTAATCCCGGCACAAATGTGCCAAGAGAAATCGAATTTTTTTTTAACATTCCAGAGCGTCGCATATGCGATGCTATCTAGTTTGCCAACGTCGCAAATAGCATTGCTAATTAGCGATGCTATTTGCGATGCACTCATTTAGCATCACATAAGCGACGTAGGCATCGCTTATGTGACGAATGCTTGTAAAACAGAATATAAAAAAAAGGACCATCGCTTATGTGACGCTAGCGTCGCATAAACGACGATGCTCGTTTCTTTTTCAATTTGGGGGCGTTGCTACGCCCTCCTATTTCTTGTAGTGAAGAAAAATAATGGTCAACAAAATAAGAGTAGAAGTAAATCAAGGAAGAGGGACATCAAATACCATTATTGTCATAAGAAAGGACACATGAAGAAAGACTGCTATGTGTTAAAGAATGCTAAAGGTAAAGGGCAATATGTTGATGGACATATTAAATAATTACCTGCACCATCTATTTCAACCATGACCATTGAAGAAATCAATGCTATTTTTGATGATGCTGATGTGTTGACACTTGATGGTACTATTCTTATTGAGGCTCTTTTGGTTGATTCTCTACCCCACACACTGTTGTAAGATTCTAGTGCTTCTTTCCATGTGACACCACATAGAGAATGGTTCTCTACTTATACAATAAAGTCTCTTGGTACTATGAGACTTGGTGACTCTTATCAGTGTGGCATTGTCAGGATTGGAGATGTGGTTGTGCAATTCATTGATGGTTAAAAATTTTATATGCATAATGTATGCCATGTACCTCAATTATCATGTAGCTTGATGTCAGTTGGTCAACTTGATGACCTTGGTTACAAGGTGGTTTTCTATGCTCAGTCCTTTTGCATATCAAAGGGAAATATGGTTATTGCAAAAGGAATCAAAATTGGCTCACTTTATCCTTTATTTGTATCACAAAAAGAACACTTATTACTTGTTACTAAATAGCCTATGGCTTATATTTAGCATGGCCCTTTGGGTCACATATCTCCTAGTGGAATGGAAAATCTCTCTCGTTCTGGCTACTTAACTATGTTATCTTTCTCTTATTTTTCCTTTCGTGAGCATTATCAACATGGAAAGCAAACCAAGAATGTGCATAAAATGCACATTGACTCTTCAATTCTACTGTTAGATCTCATTCATACACATGTGTGTGGTCCTATGCCCACAAGGTCATTAGGTGGTTCTCTTTGATTTTTCACTTTCATAGATGATGCTACTAGAAAAGTTTGGGTATATCCTATCAAATTGGAGCATGAGGTATTCTTGACCTTCAAAAAATGGCTTGCTTTAGTTGAGATTGAAAAAGTGTTGGGGGATTCTTGTGCAGGAAGGGATTTGAGTGTTTGTAGGAGAATGGAGAGTGAGAACAATAGAATTAATGACACCGAAAGCTTCTGATCAATTAGGAAGAGAAGAATGCAAGCTTGTATGTAAGTCAAATGCTCTTCAGAATATGTCAAAGACTAGATAATGCTCATGAAACAAGATTACAAAGTACTTAGAATCTATCGTTGACCTCTATACCAGACCTCCACCTTCTCCAAGCTTGCCCTTGTGCACACCTTGCATCAAGCTTCCAATAAGGGGAGGGATGGACACCTTTTGTCGACGTGCACCTTTAATGAGACTTTGGAACTCTTGACATTCCTTGCTTCACCTTCTCTGCATACAATCTAAGTCACTCTTCTTGCACCTTGCACTTCACTTCTCTACGTCACACACACACACTGTATGTCTCTTGCACTTCTCTTAGTCTAGACTATGCTCACCTTGCTTAGTCTTACAAAGAATAATGCCTTGCCTTGATTTGAGTGTCGATTCACGTACACTCCTAACTGCTAGAGTATCTTGGTGCTCACTTTGATGTCTCAAGATTGTCTCCAAAAGTGGGCAACCAATGAATCCCTGTTTTGTCCTGTAGTGACTTTAGACTAAAACAAAAATTTTTAATTGGGGTGCCATACTTTCACTTCTGCGTATGCTGTCGCTTCACATACCTTCACACTTTGCCTTTTAATTCCTCAAATGTGCCCTTAAGAGAGGGTTCACCTAAACCTTCCAAACACTTTAAAAACACTTTGAACCTTAGAGAAATTATTGAAAGACACTCTGCAACCTGCAACCAACTTTCTGTAAAATTACCCTTTGTGAACAATTACTTGTGCACTACCTGTGCACCTTGACACCCGAACTTTGAATTCTTTAACTTTGCCCATGTTGACTTTGACCTTGAACATGTGGACTTTCATCGATTTGACTTTAACCTTTTGACTTTGACTATGGTTGACTTTGACCAATATAACTTTTATGGGCTCAACAAAAAGGAAGTAAGCTCAAAGTTTTATGTTCAGATAATGGAGGGTGAGTATACCTCACATGAATTCGGCCTTTTTTGTCATTCTAGAGGAATTTGTAGAGAGTTGACATCTCCTTATAACCTAGTACAGAATGGTATAGCTGAAAGGATGAATATAAGTATTCAAGATAGAGTAGTTTCTATGTTGCATGATGCAAACATTTGATAAGGTTTTTGGACAGAAGTAGTATTGACTGTAGTTCACGTGATAACCTTCACCTAGTACAACCAAAGGTTTGAAAGTGGCACAAGAGTTCTAAATAGGGAAGCCACCATATTATGATAATATTTGAGTTTTTGGGTGTGAATCATATGTTCATATACCCAAGAATCTTAGACAAAAGTTGGACCATAAGTCAAAGAAATGCATTTTTCTTGGATATCATCAAGAAGGAAAATTTGGATATCGTTTATGGGATCTTGAAACATGGTCAGTGATCAGAAGTAGTGATGCCATTTTCAACAAGTCTAAGATGCATAAACAACCCATCAAGGAGGTTGAAGTGAGAAGAGTGGTGTTTGAGGATACTAGTCCTCTAGTTAGCATGCATAAAAATGTTGCACATAGGGATGTTCAAGAGAACATCCAATCATATCATTCTGCAAATGTTCCTGTTCAACAACCATTGAGACCCTTTGCACGTGTCTCACATCCACTTGATAAATATGTTCTAGGTTTGGATTTTGTTATGTCGACAAACATTGGTGAACCTTCTTACTACAAAGAGGCCATGAAAACAAAGGATCATGTCAAGTGGGAGCATGCCATGAAGACTGAGTTGGATTCTATTCACAAGAGTGGTAGTACCTTTGCCAAAGGGAAGAAAAGCTTTACCATGTAAATGGGTATATAAGCTAAAATTCACATCAGATAGTGCCTCTCCAAAGTATAAAGCATGACTTGTTGCAAAGGGTTTTAAGCAACAATAATTTCAAAGAAATCTTCTCTCGTGGTGAGGATGACTATCCTTCAGATGTTACATGGATTCATTGCAATCGAGGACTTAGAGCTAGTCCAAATAGATGTGAAAACTACTTTCTTGCATGGAGATCTTACAGATGAGATCTACATGGAACAACCAGAGGGTTATGTAGTTCTAGCAAAGAAAGTCTAGTTTGTAAGTTGAAGAAGAGCTTATATGGTGTTGGCAGTAGCCAGAGGCACAGACGACACGGAAGTATGTGAAGACAGAGCACAAGGAAGTAGTGGGGAGCCAGACAGATTATTTTTCAAACAAATATGTTTTATAAATGCTTTTCAAAAAATCCCAATAGTGATTTTCATCACGCTTGTACCATATGTAACATAGAACAACCACTTTTGTAATTACTAGCTCCATTTTGTGCAAGCCGAGGAGTCCTCAAGCTTGAGGAGCTTAGATAGAACGAGCCTGCCAATTTTGGTTATTTTTAGATTTCGTTTAGACCTTCAAATAGCACCTAGAATCTATTTTTTAACTACGTCGATCACTAGATGTGAAATCGGTCAAAACTAATCTAAAAACTATAAAAAGAGCTAGAGAGCTCATTTTTGAGGTGAGATAGTGTTAGCTAGTGTAGATTTGTATGAGCTAGAGTGAGCTTGAGCTTGTAGTTGAGATCTTGAGGAATAAAGTCTATTTTTTCCACCTTCCATTGTGTCTTGCTTCTAACCTTCACTCTCACTACATTTCACATTCACGATCTTCATATCACTCCTATCTCTTCCGTGGATTGACATTACGTTACCATTGTGCTAGAGCAACACCAAATTTGGCGCCATTGCCGGGGATCGAGTCTAGGATGAATATGTGATGGTAAGAGTATAGCAAGAAGTGGTGCTGGAAGGTAAAAATTTCAGTTTTTGTTGTTGTTTTTAATTAGTTTTTTTGTGTTTTTCATCTCCTCTACACTCCTTCTTCACCACCACATCATCTTCTTCCACTCTGAAAAAATTAAAAAATTCATCATATCCACCCATTCTCCTCATTTCCCCTCATTTATGCATGCGAAAGAGAGAGAGAGAGTGAACTTTTGTGCTTGTATGTGCTTGTGTGTTTTTGAGTTTTCTTACAGGTACAGTGCTCCAGAGCAGCAGGAAAGCTTCCAAAAGGTAAAAAAACCACTTTCTATCAGAATCTGCCGACTGTATCAGACCATCACGATGGTCTGGCAAACTCGGAATTTGAGGTAGGCGACCACATCACAGTGTAGGCAATCCTAGCGCACACACAAATCCACATTTGCATTTGCAAAATTTGCATTTTGCTGGACCATCCCCACGGGCTCACGCTATGCGATGGTGATTGGCTCACACCATTGCGATGGCTCGATCGGACCATCACGACGGTCTCACACCATCGCGACGGTTCACTTGAACCATTGTGATGGTCCCTGACCATCGCGACGATCCCGTTGACCCCACGCCATCGCAATTGGCCCACGCCATCACGACGACTCATCTACCACGTGTCATACTTGACCATCGCGACAATACTAGGTACACCATCGTGACGCTTTAAAATTGGACCATCGCGTTTAGCTCAAGCCATCACGCCTCGTGACCATCACGCCTCGTGACCATCGCGACAGGCCCACGCCATCGTGACGGTTGCGTTGATTGTTGACCATCGCGACGGGCTCACGCCATTGCAATTTCTCGCAAGATAGACCATTGTGATGCTTCACTCAGACCATTGCGATGTCTTGCACGATCGGACCATCGCGATTGAACCATGCCATCGTGACGGTTCACTTGATCCATCGCGACGGTCCCAGACCATCGCGATTGTCCTAGGCCATCGCGATTGTTCACCCAAAATGGAAAAAATTAGGGTTTGATTTTTTGGGCAAATTTGAGGTATTTTGAGAAAAAAATTTGGGTGATTAAGCTCATAAGAGACCCCTGAGCTCATAAGGAAAGAAAAACCTAATTGTCAGTTTTTACCCCTGAGGACTTGAACACTCATATCTTTTTCATTCAAAGTCCGTTTTTTGAGCTTTATAGCTCGTTGGAAAGCTCTTTACGAGTACTACGTGAGCTCAACTATTTTTCAAAAAGAAGACGTTGTTTTTTTTATAAGAAAATTGAGGTAGACCCATTGTTGGGACTAGAAAAGCCAAGGGGACATTAAAATTTTTGGGCAAAGGAAAAAGGGACCTAAAAGGTGTATATATTCAAGTGCTTGATCATTATGTTAAGAAGTGGTCTAAACATTGAATTTTTACAAGTCTAGCAAGGGCTATCAAGGGCAAACAAAGCAAGGCAGTGAAGAACGCTTTGCTTTGGAAGTGCGACTTCTTGGGCAACATAGCAATCAAAGGAGCTGACTCGAGGTTTGAAGAATACTCAAACCCCTCAGTCAATTATTAGCTTAGGCTAAATGGTAGCATTGTGGATTAAATTAGGATGACGATAGGAATGCATCAAGTGCAAGAGACCTAATTTTTCAAGTCCAAGACTAAGGTAAAGGTGTGCGATACGAAAACCTAAAGGAAAGAACCTAAGTCTGATGGAACGAGAACTCAAAAGTACAAAGGAAAGTCAACTCCTGACGTATACATTGAGACAAGAAAAGGATTTAAAGGAATTTAAAAAGAACCAAGTAATAAAGAACAAAGAACCATTGACGATCAGAGAGTGCCAAGAAGTGAATTCATGAACCTTAGATCGGGCAAGCATATAGGTAAGTCAGACCGACGAAGCCTTAGATCATCAGAAGCAAGTGTAGGAACTACTGCATGTTTGTGGGCTCAACATTTGAATAGCTACCCTTACAAGTTGGGCTCCAATATGAGTGAATCAGAAATGGCTTTTAGCACAGAAAGACCAAAAGGAGGGTTAAACATAGCATATCTGGAAAGACCCCAAGGACAATACAGAACTCAACTAGAATTCGTCCGAACCAACCAACTAGGTGCTCGCATCTATGAGGATGGTTTGTGAAGATTGGTAGTGCAATTGCACAACCCTGATCAACCCATTAGATTGGAACGTCCAGTGGTGAAATTTGAGAGAGATTCATACATAGACAAAGAAGGAACGATGTACATCATAAGTACTCAGTCAAATCATACCAATGAGTTTGGTGTAGTTCAGCTAGATATGGAAGCGAGAACCCAAGGAAAAGAACCACTAGGAGAAGAACCTAAGACACCTAGAGGGAAATCTGTACTGACAAGAGTACTAATCCCAAAATGGATCCCTCAGGACAACAGAAGCATACAGTTGTTTTTTAATAAGGAAATTGATGAAGCATTTTGGAGGTACAGAATGGAACAACCTAGTGAGGTAGGCTCCATCATGATCTATGAATTCAAGGACCCAGATACCCCTGGAAAGGTGGCATACTTGGATGATACTTCAGAACGAGTATTTGTAGTACCAGACCATGCAAGAAATACTTACACATGGAGAGGTGATTTAGTATTCCCTCCATCTCGAGTAAATGTAAACACGAGTCATCAATGTGCAGGAACATCCTCAGCCCATGGTACTCAAAGAGAGAAGAACAAAGAGAGACCTGAAGTAAGTTTCACTCACCCCATAGGGAGAGATAGACCAACCATGGACACCGAGAGAATGGAAAGACAAAGAGAACCTAGAATACTAGGTGGTAGAGATGATTTTCCTCTACCTAGACCATGTGAACACCCAAGGATATTAAGACCCACCCAATTAGTAAAGTCCATGAAAAACTACTTTGATGGGACAGGAGATCCCTATGATCATGTTGCAGAATTTAAGCAAGTGCTACGAGCAGAGAAAGTAGAAGACATGTTCACGCAATACAATGCATTTGGACTAAAGTTAAAGAACACGGCGTTAACTTGGTTCCAACCATTGCAACAAAGGCAATTTAGAGACATCCATCACTTGTTAGAGTCTTCATCATAGAATTCTCTAAAAGTGGAATCAGGCATGATACGTCTTCGTTAATTCATAGCTTCAAACAGACCCCTCGGGAAATAGTTAGATTGGCAGGATGCAGGTTTAGACAATATGTGGAGAGATGTTCAATGCAAGAGTTACCCTCACAGGCCAAGCAAGTGTCATTATTTTTAGATGGCCTCTTAAGTTCTAAACTATGCTCCTATGTGTACTTGAAGGAACCCAAAACGCTAGAGCAATGTGTAAGAATTTGTATAGACATTGAGGACAACCTTGGAGATGAGTTGGAACTCTCAAAAGTCTATAAGGACTCAGGTTGTTCATCTCTAGCATCCTCAAAACTATCTAGTTCGATAGAAGACCTAGCAGAAAAAGTGGACCAAAAACTAGGAGTTTCTAGTGAACAAATGCCTAGGTTGACAACAAATAAGCGTTGTTACACCTGTGGTGGCAATCATATGGCAAATGTGTGTCCCAATGCAACACAACCACAAGCCAACCCTAGTGAACAATACTGTACAATTGAGAGACGATACACGAATCATATCGCTCAAGACTGCCCCTGCAACAAACAAGCAGTAAAACAGAATTACCTGCAACCGGGTAGGTATCAAGGTCAATACAATGCTCAACCTCATTACTATAGACCTCCTCAAAACTATCCTTATCAGGCTCAACAAAGACCTCAACCTATTTTAGCTCAGCAGCCACCCCCACCAGCTAATGTCATCTCAGTCAAATACGCTGCTCCAGAAGAGAACCTCAATAGGGCTTTAGTGCCTTCTTCACCCTTGATCACAGAGAGTGACCCTAATTCTAACAGTTTTGACTCTACTCATGGAGATAGTCCACCCACATATTACATAGAGTCACCAGAACATGTGGAAACATATCAATATGATAGTCCACCAGTGGAACCCAGTTGGGAGCCCGATTACGCTAATGTGATGTACGCCAATCCTAATCCGCGGCCCCAAATGAGACAGCAAAGACCACAGGGCCCTAGAGGACCATGCTTTAGGTGCCAAGGAGATCATTTCATAAAGGATTGTCCCCATCCTCCAATAGCAGGACAATCACAATACTATAACATACAAAGCGTTTATGCCGAGTGTGGTAAAGAGCATGTCATAAAAGATTGACCCAAGAACCTTGCCAATGCTTCAAAAGTGACACCGATCAATGTGATAGGTATTGTGCACAACGCAGATGGATCCAACCCTACATACGTGCCTATCCAAACTATAACGAGAGCACAACTGCTCTTACAAAGTCAACAGCTTAATCTTGAGAAAATAACTGAAACTAGCAAAGTTGGAGAATCTAGCAGTAATAAAAAAATGAAATCTTAGAAAGATTCCAGAGAAAGTATTAAGAGAAAATGGAGTAAAAAGACAATTGAGTTGGAAGGTAGTTTAAAGGAATCGAGAGACAAAATCCTAGAATTGACTTCTCAAGAATCTAATCAGGAGAACCTAGCTCAGAGATCAGGATCAGTTCTAGCTGAACCCATACCAAAAAACCTCGACATGATGTTTCCTGCATATCAGGCTAGATTAAAGGAAGGACCCCAGATAGCTGAAATGAGTAAGAACTATCCGAGAGCAGACTTAGAAATTGAGAGAACTAAACTTTGCATGAAGATGGTAGGTCAAGCAAAAAGCACTAACAAGATGCTTTGTAATGTACTGATGAAACTCGTGAACAACAAACGTTCAAATTGGGACAAATAGTTACACCACGCTGTTTGGGCATATCGAGTGGCCTACAAGACTGTACTCAATGCAACTCCCTTTCATATGGTTTTTGGTCAGAATGCTATGCTTCCTTTGGACTTTTTGATACTGACCCTTAAGGTTGCACAAGAACATCAGTGGATCGGCCATGAATAATCATAAAGAATAATGGACTTGGAACGATTAGGAGAAACCAAACTGAAAGTAGCAGCAGGAATATATGCAGTGAAGAAACGACAGAAAGCATATTTCGATGCACATGTGAAAGACAAAGGCTTAAAAGAAGGAAATTTGGTCCTAGTATATACTCTAAAACAACATGCACGGAAATTAGAAAAGAGAGGTTATGGACCTATGATCATTAACAGACTCTCGACAAGTGGAGCAATACAATTAGCCACCCTAGAAGGAGACATAATGCCTAATTACATTAGTGGCTGTAGATTCAAGCTTTATCAAGAACCTCTTAGTGAGGATATGCTTAGAAGACTCACATTGGCAAATAAGCGTAAGGAGGAAGAAAATAGAATACGAGCTGAAGCTCAGGCAGAAGCTATCAAACACATTAAGCGCATGAAGTTAAGAAGACAAGGACTAGGGAGAGAACATTATAACCATCTGGAAACAACACCCAGATACCCCATGGCCATCTGTCAAGAAAAGTTAAGTACTCATCCTAGCATAGTGGATAGGAGACCATTCATTACAGTCAGGCTAGAGCACGACAACCCTTGCCATGAGCTAAGGGCTTTAACTGATTCAGGTGTTGCGACTAGTGCGATTAGATGATCCCACTATAAGAACTCAGGAATAGAAATGCGGCCAATTGAGGCATACCTCATAGGGCTAGGAGGCATGGAAACCCCTTGCATGGGTGAGATGGATCTTCCTATCCTCATACATGATGTGAACATGATAGCGAAGCTACTAGTGTGCCATGATGACAACCTGATAGAGCCCCCAATCCTTGGCCAAGATTGGCTATACGATCACTCAGTGGATCTAAATCTTAGACAAGGCTCCTTGAAGATTGGAACCTTAGACCAGCAGCGAGTGATACTGCTTGACTTCCCTAACAACACTCCGCTTGAGGTATGTAACCCTAGACCATATGAACTGCATGCGAAGGAGGACCGGAAGATCTTTGGCAAGATAAGTCACGCTACGTCTACCCCAACCCACTCGGGCTTGGCGAGGGACAGTTGTTATTTCAGAAGAACGTCAACAGATTTTCCACTAGTCTTCCTGCAAATTAGAAGGGGTCACCATCCACTCGATGGGACAAATGGGGACCATTGGCGGTCAAGTGGGTTTCATCAGCAGTCAGGTGGACTGCATCATCAGCCAAATAGGCACTATACCCTGCAGTGCCCATCCTTCCACACTTACTGCGGACTGGCCTAGATTTTTGATACAAAATGAAGCACTTCCTAATGGGCAGGTTTCGCAAGTGTTGGACCTCCCTTCTTTTCCAAACCTGAGCATCAACCCAACCTCTCACCCTCAACCACAAAGGAGTCACCCACAATGGAGGAACCCAGATCGACGACAATATCAGACGATGCAAAGAAAGCAGTAGTATCAGCATCCCAAAGCAATCAATACAAGACAAATATGGGTGCCAAAAGGATAGAAAACACCGACTGATTTCAACAATGCAGACAATGACAAGACGAAGTTTCAACAGAATTAGCGACAATTTTCAACATCTCCTCGACCTTCTTCTACAAGTACGAACAGTCGACAAATTTGGATTGCCAAGAAGTACCTTACGAATTGACCCACACCCATGCAGATTTGGGTACCCAAATAGTGTATTATAGCTCAACACTCAAGCCATGTAACATATACCCCTCAGAAATCTCCTCACCCCTCAACACCACCACATCCAATATCACCTTTTGTCCCTCAGCAGAAACATACTATCCGCTCATCAACTCTTAGGAAATGGATACCAAAACGTATCCAGAAGCCCTCTCATGACCGATTGTCTAACATAACTCCCATCTCAATTAAGCATTACCCTTGTAATAACTCATTCACAATTGAATTTTGTACAAATTCACACACTATAACCCAACATCACTTGCAATAACATCTCATCAAGCAATGTATGGAATATCTAAAGCATGTAGGTGTCTATAGACCTACATTAGTGTTGCAAAAATCATTCCATAAATCACCTCACAACACTCAGCTACACGTGTTACACATCAGTTATGAAAAGGGATTGTGGTCTCCCTTTAATGGGATCATGATTAATTTCCATACTAATGTACTAATCTTTTGTAGCAGATCTTCTCCATATTCGCATCATTCATCATGCAGATAGAAGGACCATCTGAAGCTGGCCCCAGTGTACCTGTGGTCAATTTTGGTGAATTACTGGCAGAGCCACATCACACGGTACAACCACCTGAATTTCAAGGATTCCCAGGACCTATGCCGATCGATGACCCTCCTAGGGGATATATGAAAAAAGTTCATCGTAATTCTCATTGGTTCCAAGGTTTAGCAAGACCTTTGGCAGATGCAGATTTTATTTTTGATGCCACGTTGACTTTTGATAGTAGTGAGTGGGGCAAGTATCAGTTCTTCTCTAGATAATTTGAAGCACTTCAAAATATCGAAGACTTAAAGCACGTTTGGGCTAGAGAAGGTTTTATAGAATACTTCACTGATCCACTGCCCAAATCGGATTTTTATAGATGTTATTAACTAGTGACCACTCTGACATCCTCAGAGAACAAGGATTTGTCGGGCACTTTTATTCTGCCATCTTTAGTAAATGATTGCCAATGTGTAGGTCGCCGCTTCAAATGTTTCATCTTCGTGCGTGCTTGTGTCACCCTGGGTGTCAGTTTGCTGTTCCTATGTGTCAGCCTGTACATGCTCTTGAGAGTCATTAATCTCTTGACTAGCTTCATCATCTCCGTCTTCATCATTGGTTTCTGTCCTCTCTTCTTTAAAGCTGGAGACTACTTACCCTTGTGGTTGATCAGGGGGTGTGGTAGGGTAACTTGGTCATTCATATTCTTGAGAGAAAAATTGTCCTTCTGAAAATTGAAATTCGTTTGAAAAAGCATCCAGCATTTCAAAATCTAACGTGGTATTCATTGGTTCTGCTTCCAAATTGGGTATAGGAAAAGTAAATGCTTCCGCACCAATGGTGCTGGGAATTTTTGTTGCTATATTTGTCGGTTCCTGGACTGTGGTTGCCTGAGAGGTAACAACATTGGTAGTGCCTTCTGTGATGACAAGTCGTGACAGTCAAATGCGAATGGGTTGTATAGGCACGGGGGGTTCCGTAGGTGACTGTTCTGGAGAGGGTTGAGATGATGAGGACTCTGGAACTTGTAGGCATGGGATAGATCCGCGCATGCGCTTGCCTGCCCATCCCTTGCTAGATTTTTTGGTTTTCTTGGCAGTCCCTTTGAAGGCCTTCAATTCTTCACTTGTCATTGCACGGTCTATAGGCAAGTCATAAGCCAAAAACATATATGGATGAAATGTCTTCCCATTTGATGACATCACCATGCTTCATCAACTCTGGAATCAGCCTTTCTCGCTCTATCGACGTGTGAGTTCCATGGATCTTAATGGTAGCTCGAATCAAATCCTTTGAAAGATAGAACTTCTTGAATGGGGGGAAGAAGCTATACCACACCATTGAAGCAGTTTGGGTGCATAAAAAGCTATCGGAAGAAGAAAGCCAAGCGCTAGTAGAACAGGAACTCACTACAGGAGGCTTCGAAGAATCCTACATTTAAGGTTTCAAAGAATTGGTCAAGTCAATAGGCACTAATGAAGCATTACAATATTTGCAGAGGAAGCTACTAGCACAGTTTGACCCACGCCGAGTTCGCTTACTATCAAAACCAGGTCAATACATTCGTGTACCGACAAATTTCCAGTCTTCACAACAGGCTAGAGAAGCACGACTCATTCCGAAAGGTCCTTTGACAGAAGAAACAATCATCATCGACACCCACCACACCAACCGCTCCTCTTTCACCTCCCATCCCTCCAGTCTCTCCTATACACCCTGCCTCTCCCAGACCATCCACATCCTTCGATAGTGTGATAACCCTTTCTGCACCTACACAACCTAGCCTCCCTCCTCGAACTTCCACCCTTCTATCCTATCCATTTCTCCATCCATCCTTCCCTTCCTTACCCACCACTCCAAGACCCCTATTCCCATTTCCACCTCCCATAACCTTCTCCCCTGTCTCTCCTCCCTGACCTGTTGTAGTCCCTCTTTCCCCTTTCCACCAAGCAGTACAAGAAACCCCATCTATATATTACTCGGCTACCTTTGTAAATCCTGTTTTCACACCCACTCACGCACCCACTGTCACTCCACTATTCATGGTCACCGCACTTGACACCACGTCCAGTGACATGGAAATATCACCACCCACTGCACCACTACTCACCTCACTCCTTTCACCACCACATTAAGGCACATCACATTTTTCCACAGTCACCACTGCATCCACCTTCCCATCCCTATTTCCCCTTCCCCTTGCATCAACACCCACACCCACAGCATCTTCGCTCACCCCACCATTAATATTATCACCCACAATTGACACTGCATTCCATCAAATGTTCGTATGTATGACACAAGTAAGAGATGAATTCACATCTCTAGGCACCAGTTACCAGATGCTGTAGCAGACCACAAACGACTTACAGTCACAGCTCAATTCTTTATCAATCGAGAATGCCTCCCTTAACACATGCTACCAATAGCTACACCAAGCCTACCACAAACTCGAACTCGAAAGAGAACAGAAGACAAAAGAGGCCATTACTGATATTGACAATTTAGAAACATGGGTCTACTTAGATGCCACCTCACAGCAACTAAAGAAGAGAACCAACACTTGTAGGAACAGAATAGAGAGAACCTCGAAGCTGCTTTAGATCAACCGGATGAACCCTTGAGTCCTAGTCGTTTCAAAGCTGTCCCCTCTGAATCCATGAAGATACTATTGGAAGATCATGTCAGACTACTAGATGAGTATGACAGTATGAATGAGGAATACCAGAAGCTCAAAGAGGAACACAAAATATTACAGTTGCGAGCACCTGTACAGTAAGCACCACCAGCTCCTACGGCCACATCTCCTTCGATCATAGAGGAACTCAACGCTTTATGGGCCCAGGTCTTGCCTCTTCAAACACAGATAGCAGCTTACGAAGCACCCCCTAGGCCAGACTCCCCACCGGAACTACCAGTGGAGGAAAAAATATTGACTTATCCCGATGGAGGACACTTTTGAAGAAGCTTACAAACCCCAACCCATCCCAAGCGGACGCGTCACGACTGAAGCCCAGACCACTTTTGAACTCCCTACCCCTGTGTGGATGAAGACTGTAGAAGAGCTTGGCAAGACCCACTCAGCACGTGTGGAAGCTCAGTCGCATGCAATGGCTATGCTCGAAGAGCGTATTTTACAATCCTGTTATTTCGCTCACTTGGCCCCTCGCAGGTATATATCTGGGCACGAGCTACAATACAAGCCATATTTTATGTTAATGGCAAAATATCAATTGGCCATCGAAAAGGAAACAGGCAAGAAACCCTCCCATGCAATTTAGTTTGAGCCTGATGATTTGACATCAGATGCGCAGAGCGGAGAAATATATCAACCAACTTGGCACCAGGACTTATTATAGGAATATCCAGAAATGATGAGCACATGGGCCAAGGCACCACTCCATTTAAAGTATAACCCATGTTGGGGACCAATGCCACACTGCCGCTCTTGGAAGGCCTTTGCAATCAAAGTAGAGAACAACAAGCAGTGCTAGAGTTGGCTCAATTACCCATATTTCACTCCACCCATCGGACCACCCACTGTGGGATATATGATGGCAACGATTCAACACTAGCTCCCTTGATTACGATGAATGGATGATGTAGCAGCGCATATGATTGTCAAAATATTTGACATGATGCAGATAGTATTCAAAGTCTTCCATCGCGTCAAGGCACCACATGTGAACACCTTGGGATTCGAGCATGGCAATCAAGATTTAGCATATGATATGAGTACGACACCATCGCTCCGGGTGTGTTATGTCTAGCACTATCGCATCAAATATCTAGCGGCATGCTATAAAATGACCTTTGAAGAAATGTTTACTATCGGTTTTTGGGAATACCATTCAAAGGTGTTCATCAGCAGGCCCACACACCTACTCCAACTATTTGCCTGTGAACAACTGGTGTACTCCATGCACTACAGACTCCCACCACTAGATGAACCTCAACCCATCGATTGGGAAAAACTCGAAGTAGATCTTGCAAGAGGTATCCACATTTCAAAGCACACCCTCACTCATGACCTCCTATAGAATTATATCCGACAGACCCCACAAGAAGGTTCTGTCGAGGACGATAGAAGCGAGAGGGAGGGGGGTGTTGGTAGTAGCCAGAGGCACAGCCGACACGGAAGTATGTGAAGACATAGCACAAGGAAGTAGTGAGGAGCCAAACAGATTATTTTTCAAACAAATATGTTTTATAAATACTTTTCAAAAAATCCCAATAGTGATTTTCATCACTCTTATACCATATGTAACATAGAACAACCACTTTTGTAGTTAGTAGCTCCATTTTTGCAAGCCAAGGAGTCATCAAGCTTGAGGAGCTTAGATAGAACGAGCCTACCAATTTTGGTTATTTTTAGACTTCATTTAGACCTTCAAATAGCACCTAGAACCTATTTTTTAACTATGCCAGTCACTAGATGTGAAACTGGTCAAAACTAGTCTAAAAACTATAAAAAAAGCTAGAGAGCTCATTTTTGAGGTGAGATAGTGTTAGCTAGTGTAGACTTGTATGAGCTAGAGTGAGCTTGAGCTTGTAATTGAGATCTTGAGTAATAGAGTCTATTTTTTCCACCTTCCATTATGTCTTGCTTGTCTCCTACATGTGTGTGTATGTGTGTGTGCATCTCCCACTACATTTCACATTCACGATCTTCATATCACTCCTATCTCTTCTGTGGATTGACATTAAGGAGGTGGAGCTTCTTAACATGGTACTTACCATTGTGCTAGAGCAACATATGGACTTAAACAGTCCCCTAGACAATGGTACCAAACTTTTGATGCTTTTATGAAGTCTCAAGACTATTCTCAAAGCAGTGGGGATCATTGTCTCTACACAAAGAGATGCTCAGGTGGTAGCTTGATATGCTTGATACTTTACTTTGATGATATGTTGATTGTTGGGAAGCCCTCATATGACTTGTCAATTCTAAAAAAGAAGTTGAGTCAGACATTTGATATGAAGGATTTGTGGGATGCCAAACATATTCTTGGCATGCACATTGCTCATGATAGGAGTAAAAGATACATATACTTGTCTCAAAGTGAGTACATATCCAAAGTACTTCATAGGTTCAACATGCAGGGTGGAAAGGCATTGAGTACACCTTTACCCACGTATGTAAAATTGAGCAAGGATGATTGCCCCAAATCAAATGAGGAAAAGGAATTCATTGCATTCTCTAAGAATGCGAGCCATCATGCAAAGACCAAGTAGATTGAGGTGCAGTATTAGAGACTGCTTAGCCACTGAGCGCATTATTCTTGAGGAGTTTCATACTTGAGATAATGTTGTAGATGCTTTGGCTAAAGCTCTACCACATGATAGCTTTTGACACGATTTTCACTTGATGGGGGTTACTTGATCCATGATCTTACACAATTACTTGTATATTGGGTAACATGCCCATCAGGTGGAGGTATAGTTCATATACTTACACTCAGGTATTCTTTATCATTCTTTATTTTTCTCCCATAAACACTTTAGCCATATTGGCCTTTAGTGGGAGAGTGTTATCGTTAGTGTCCATGTGAAAGGCCAAATGGCCGTCGGACACTTTTGTATATGTTCTTTAATAAAACATATAGTGGCGTAGTCAGTCATAGACTGTAAGTTCGACCACATTTGTAACACCCAAGAACTCTTTATTCGTGATCTCTATGTACTATGTTTTTTGCATATGCTATTAGAGTGTTCACACAAATCACTACCTAAATATATCAACAAATCCCCCCCCTGGGAGTGATGCAGTGAACAAGGAGCTGGCACTCATGTATAAGGAAGTGTCAAGCTATGTGGAATCAATCCACAAAAGGAAGTAAGCCCAAAGCTTTGCAAAAAGCCTCAAACTTCTCCCTAGGTAGAGCCTTCGTGAAAGGTCTGCAATGTCCTCCTGCATGGGCACATATGCCAAGCTGATCTCTCCAGCAGAGAACCTCTCCCTAACATAATGATAATGCACCTCAATGTGCTTAATGCGAGCATGGAACATAGGGTTCCTCGCAATTGCCAATGCACTCTGACTATCACTGAAGATGGTCGTGGCACAAGCTTGACCAACACCCAAATCAGCCATAAGGCATCTGAGCCACACACACTCAACAGTCACTGTGAAAGCTACCTTATACTCAGCCTCACAATTGGAAGTGGCCACAGTAGGCTGCTTCTTACTCAACCAAGATATACATGAGCTACCAAGCATGAAGCAAAAGCCAGTGGTGGACACACGAGTGTCATAGCAACCAACCTAGTCAGAGTCAAAAAAAGCATGTAAATCTAGGGGTAGTGATCCCCCCTTGGGATAAAACAATCCAAGTAGCTGAGTACCACTCAAGTAGCAAAAGATGCACTTAACCGCCTTCCAATGCTTGACACCTGGGCAATTCATAAACTTGCTCATCTATGAGATAACAAACTGAATATTTGGCCAATAATGCATAAGTAAATCAAGCATCCAATAGCTTGCTAATAGAGAATAGCATCAAATGCATCTCCAACATCATGAAGACTCAATCGTAAACGTATCTCCATAGGAGGTGCAATAGATTTACAATTTTCAAGGCCAAAACACTCCAATAATGTGTCAATATATTTCCTTTGACACAAAGCTATTCTATCATCAACTTCCATAAAGTGAATGCCCAAATGTCACTCTAGCACAATGGTGAGTACCAACGTGAGAAGATTCACCTCATAATTGTCAATCCGTGGAGACGTGAGGACTAGTATGAAGACTATGAGCAAGTGAAGGCACAAGTGCGTGAGTGAGAAGCACACAAGCATGCACACACATACACACACACGCGCACACAAGGCAAGAACAAGGAGAGGAACAATGGAGTTCTTTGCATTAATCAAAAGGTCTCTTACATAAGCTCAATTCACAAACAATCTAACCCCAAAAATGAGCTCTCTAGCTCTTTTTATAGTTTTCTAACTAGCTTTGGTCTTGTCCAGACCTAGTGTCCGGCCTAGTTAAAAATTAGGTTCTAGAGTCTATTTGAGGGCTCAAACAGAGTCTAAAAATTATGAAAATTGATATGTCGCTAGTTCTAATACTCCTCAAGCTTGAGGACTCCTCGGCTTGCACAAAATGGAGTCTATTCTACCAAAAATGGGATTTACAATATTTGTGTAGTGATTAAAATCACTTGAGTTGTAAATAATCCATGGGAAAAAAATGATTTGGCCTTGTTGCCGTATTGTGCATGACTTCTCTGTTGCTTTGTATGCCAACACGCCCCCCTTCCTAGCGTCTGTCGCCCCTGACAGACCTTTGTTCTCTCGGGTGGTCGATATAGTATTGGATGACATTGGTGGCCAGTTCATGTTCTCCTATCCTTAAGCCTCTTGCTAGATCAGCTTCCAATGCATCCCAATTTATTGCACCAGGGACCTCTGGTTGCGGGGTGGTGTAGTACTCAGAGTACATTGCTTGTTCACAAGCAAAAAGTTGGAGCAGATGTGTTGGCTTCGGTGCGAAAATCTCGGAGTGATACTCCCAGAAACCTGATCTGAACATTTCTTCAAAGGTCTGTTTGTAACAGGCAAGGAGGTATTTGATGCGCGCATGCCAGGCGTAAGCCACACGAATACTGGGGGTGGTGCTCATGTCATACACCAAGTCATAATTTCCATTGCTGAGCCCCGGGAGACGTACCTGTGGTGCGGCTGCATTTCTAAAAGTTTTCAGGACTACCTGCATCATATCTAAGATTTTAAGCATCATTTGCGCTGCTACATCTTGCATGGGCTTCAAGCGCGGCATCCAGTGGCGAATGGTTCCCATCATATATGCTACTGACGGTGGTCCCTGTGGTGGCGCAATGTACGGGTAGTTCAGCCATTCCTTGCATTGCGCGTTGTTCTGTACCTTGATATTGAATGCCTTCCAAGACTTGCGGCGTGGGACTGGACCGTAGCATGGATTGTATAGGAGGTGTAAAGGCGCGTTGTTCCATGTGCGTAGCATTTCTGGATATGTCTCTAGAAGTTTCTGCCGCCAGGTGGGTTGACGAATTTTGCCTTTTTGCACCTCTGGAGGAAGGTCTTCGGGTTGAAATTGGGTCGCAAAGGTAGGAATCTGACCCGTGACTCTTTGTATTTCTGCATTATAATCAGCCAAGATAATATAATACGGCCTGTATTGGAGTTCAGTGAGGATCAGGCGTCTCAATGATAGGTTCTTGAAGTAAGCCGATTGTAGCACAGTTTCCTCTATGACCCTCATGGCCTGATTTTGCACTACTGTGCGCTCTTCGTGCGAACTCCCGATTTCCTCCACTTGACGTAGCCATGGGGGCCGTGGTGCCTCGAATGTGTCCTGAGCTTCTTCTGTTTGTTGGCCTCCTGGGAATGGTTGTGGATCGTATTCTTCGTCAAACGTTTGTTCCACAGGAATTTGCACAACTTCTTCGTCCGTGGGAGCCTCTGGAGGGGAAGGTGGTCTCTCATATTGTAGTAGACGTGTTTGCAATTCAGTGACCTGTTTCTGGAGATCTTTTATGGCCTCTGCGTCTGTGAGAAGTGAAGCCGCGGAGGGGGTGGTTGGAGAGGCTGCTGTTGGTCCTTTTTGGTGTTTCTGCTTCAATTGTCCCAGTTCCTCCGATAGCTTATCATGTGCTTCAAGCAGCATGGCATAGTCTTCCAATATGATCTTGATATTATCGGAGGTCACTGCTTGAAACTTGGATGGGCTGATGGGTGCCCCCGGTGTGCTCTCAATAGCTGCCTCCAGGTTCTCTTGATTTTGTACTTGCAGACGTCGATTCTCTTCCTGAGCGGCCGCAAGATGGCGTTTGAGTAGAGCCATATTTCGCTGAAGCTTTGAGTTGCGTTCCAGCTGTGTCCGTAGGTGACCTTCTACCACCTGTATCGCTTCCTGATCTGTGTTCTGTAACTGTACCTCCAATATGCCATGAGCTTCTTGGAGAGTTTGGAACTGTGTGTGGAGGCGAGCATTTTCCTCTTCTAGTGCCGCGAGGCTGTGCTGTAGTGTTTCTGAGTGCTCGTGCAGGCGTTCATTCTGTTGCTGGAGCTGAATGTAATCTGTCCTTAAGTTTGATATACAAGCAAGCATGGTGTCCAATGCACTTCCTATAGATGAGTGGGTGGTGTTTACAGTGGGAGATGCATGGGAAGGGAATTGGGGATGGGGAAGAGTGAATGATGTGTCTATTGAAGTCGTGTGTGTGAGTGAAATTGGTGGAGGGGGAATGGGAGGAGGTGGAATCGTGGGGGGAGGTGCCGTGGGTGGTGAAATGTCCATACCTTCAAGAGTGGGTGCGAGTGTGGGATCTACCATATACATTGGGATGGTAGGTGGTGTGTGTGTGGAAGTGGTGAAAAGATGTGAAGTGGGGTGGGGAGCTGAAAAGGAAGGAAATGGTTGAGACCCTGATTGAAAAGTTCTAGCAAGGAGGTCATGGAGGGATTGTAGAAATGGAGAGAGAGGGGTCGGGGGTTGAGGTCGTAAATTGGAGGAGGGCGCGAAGGGTTGCGTGGTAGCAGGGAAACCCATGAATGTGGATCTAGGGTCAGGATGACCTATGGCTGAGGGCATGGGGGATGGTTGCCCTAGGGCAGGCTCTAGGAGCGGTTCGGTGGATTGTGTAGTGATGGGGGTTGCTTCAAAGATTGGGTTATCAGTGGTAGAGAATAGGGTGGAACTAGAGATGGGAGTACGGAAGATGAAGGTTGGTTCGGTGGGTTGAGTGGTCGAGGTGATTTCCACTGTTTCTGCTCTAGGGGGCGAGGGTGGGGGTGTGGGTGATTGTGGCTCTGTGGACTCCTCATGGGTGATTGGGTGCTCTTGGCTAGCCGTTTCGGTTGCTTGGGAGGTTGTCCTGATAGGTTCAGATGTAATAGCTGGCTCTTCTGCAGTTGTAATGGGAATCTGGATATTCTTACCTGAGCGTGGTCATGTCTGGAACCTTCGTGGATCATATTGAACTGGAGACCTCCGAATGGCAGTGCGCACTGCTTCCACTACCCCATATGTTTCTGCCATCAATAAGAGGCCTTCCCTATACTCTGAGTCAACTCCTGCTTCTTCCAACAACTAAGTCATGAGTACTCTGCTACTCTGTTCGGTGAGTAGTTGTTGCGATCGCACTCTTTCCATAATCTGATACAGCCTTCGGAGTTCTGCTGTATAGGTTGGGGCTTCAGTGGTCTCCTCTTCATACGCTCCTTCTTCTTCTAGGTGTCCTTGTTGTTGACCTTGCTGAGCGTCACTCCAATGTACATGTCGACCGTCTGTAGACTTTCTTCTTCTTCGTGAGGATGTGCCTTGTTCCTCTGCCTCTGAATAAAACTCCACATCAGAGAATTGTGTACTTTGTAGGAATGCTTTGAAGTCCTGGGGGTCCATTCCTTCAGCATCTCCAGTGGCAGCAAATTCGAATTCAGGTGGAACAGGAGGAGCCGATGGGGTAGCTTGTGTCGTAGTTTCAGATCCCAACCTGGGTATCCTAATGGTAAAGGGAGGTACAGTGGCCTCCCTTCGTGGCGATACCTCAGGAGTAGTCAGAACTTCCCTTGTCTGGACACAAGGGATCGCACCCCTCATGCGCTTGGATTGATGTGTGGACGTCTTGAGCTTCTTAAACATTTGTAATTGTGCCCAAGTTAAGGCACGTTCAATGGGAACATCGTATGCTAGGCACCAGTAAATAATGCGTGTGATTGCACAGCATCCGTTCACCACTAATTTCCTAGAAGACCGTTTGTTTGCTTCATACAATTGATCTATAATCCATACCGGTAGCTTAATGGGTAACGCACCTGCTTCCGCTAAGTAGAGAGCGAACCAGATTCTCTTGTGTGGTTGTGTGAAGCGGTCTTGGCCGGGAAAGGTGAAATGTTGCATGCACATGCGGAGAGGGATGGACACGTTTGGTGTGAGTGCTGCCATGTCTTTAAGCTTCAATAGTTTCCTATCCTTCATGTTAGTGGGAACAAGAGCATCCTTTTCAGAGGGTACATGCGTGCCGTGCATATTCAAAGCGTCGCTTACCAACTCCACAATAAGTTCAAACCTCTTCAACTCGTTGTTGCCCAGCAAGGAGGGAGGAACAAATGATCCGGGTTTGTCCTTTTCTTCATTAGCTTGTAATGTGGAGACCAAATATTAACATCGGAGGAGATCTGGTTTAGGTAGTGGGGCTTCAAAGTATTCTGCCAGCCCTGCTCGTTGCCATATGGTCTGGAGATCCTCGGTGTTCTGTAAAGTCTCGAACTCCTTGGAGAAAAATTGGAATCGAACCCATGATCTGTCATACTCGCACTTAGACTCCCATATATACTTGGCCTCTCCTAATGGACATGGCATGCCATTGAACCAATGAGAATTGGCATGGACTCTTTCTGTGATCCCTGTGGGTGGATCCGGCACCGGGATTTGCTGAAGGTGCTGCAGCTCCACTGGTCGTTCAGTTGGTGGCACATCCACAGGTAGACTATCCACATCAATTCCTGCAGTAAGTATCCCTACTTGTGAGCCCGAACCTGTCGCTTCTGCCATTTTACTTCTTGCCTTCTGATTCTGTGAGAATATAGAATCATGTGTTAACATCGTAATGGACAGAATAAATCCGTTGTTGTCCCCGTTACAACATTAACATGAGGTAGATGGTGAGTTAGTGGTTAGTAAGTGCACGAAGACAGTGTGTGTAGTTAATGCTTGGGTATTCCTAGGAGACTAATGCAGTTAGTAAGTGGGGGTGAATTTACAAGTTGGGGTCGGGGGGTTTATTACAGGTCTTAAGCTGCCAAATGCAGTGGATGGTTTTTTCTCTTGGTTTCGTAGAGACGCTAGAGAACATTATAGGTGTATCAGCCTGAACATGAGGCCTTTTAGGGACCCATTTACAAATGATTCTGTTCGTGCTCATGGGCCTTGGTGTGTTCGTGAGTGTTGAAAACGAGTGGATGCCGGTTGTGCGAGTGAATGGGTTACGCTGTATAGGTTGTGGCTTCGGCGTAGCTATTTGCGCCCGCAAGCAAGCCTTAGGCACCCAAATTTGTCTTGATTGTGGGCTAGCCTTCATCGACTTCTTGGGCACCCAAATAGATTTCACGTTAGCAGAAGAATTTCTGAAAGACTTCTTATTAGTGTCGTGTTGTTGGTTACTAATAAGAGGCTTTGCCCGTGTGGTTGGCTTGAGTGCAACCGGGTGTTCGCCTTTCCGCACCCACACTTGTTTCACTTACTGGGACATTTTGCTGCGCAGGTACTTTGGATCCCGGACATAGGTAGTACTCTGCTTCTTCTGCCTTTGATCCACCTTTGGTTGTTGCCTCCTTCTGGCCTTTGGAAAAGAAGGGAGTTCCTTTGCATCCCTGACTCCTTTTTTGCGAATATCATTCCTCTGCAACACATAGTTTTGGACAAGAACAACATGGTCATCTTCATGTGTATTCCTGGAAGGACCAGGAGTCTGTGCCTTTCCTAGTTCCTTGAGTGCTCCATTATCTAACTCTACTGTAATTCGACTATGATTGACCCAAACCTGAAGAAGTCCACTTCTTAAGTTTAATTTGACTGCTTGGTCATAGATCCAATCTTGACCCAAGACAAGAGGTTCAGTGAGATCCTCGTCTTGACACACTAGTACTTTAACTGTTATAGCCTCATCATGAATATAGAGGGGAACTTCCACCTCGCCCATGCAAGGGGTTTCCACGCCTCCCAATCCTATGAAATACGCTTCCACAGGATTGACAGTTAACTGCAACTCTTGACAGTAAGACAATTTGACAGCACTAGTGGCTGCACCTGAGTCAATCAAGGCTCTTACGGTCCTTGCACTCTTTCCTTGTCCTATATCTAGGGTTATGAAAGGACGTCGATCAATTATCCTATGCGAGCTTGTTCCTGCGACTTCACACATGGCCATAGGATATCCTTGATCTGCATAGTCATCTGTTCTAGTCTGATCTCGGCCTTGCCTTCGTAACTTCATCCTTTTGATGCGTTCTAAAGCTTCTGCTTGAGCTTCTTCTCGAATTCGCTTTTCTTCCTCTTTGCGTTTCTTAGCAGTGTTGAGTCGGCTGAGCATTTCCTCCGTGAGGGGTTCCTGATACAACTTGACTCTGCAACCGCTAATATAGTTTGGGAGAATATCACCTTCTAACGTGGCTAATTGTACTGCTCCACTCGTGGAGATCCTATTGATGATCATAGGTCCGTAGCCTCTCTTTTCTAGCTTCCTTGCGTGTTGTTTCAGTGTATAGACTAAAACTAGATCTCCTGCTTTCAAGCCCTTATCCTTCACATGGGCATCGAAATATGCCTTCTGTCTCTTCTTGGCTTCATATATTCTTGCAGCGGCTCTCAGTCTTGTTTCCCCTAATCGTTCAAGGTCAAAGATCCTAGAGGAGAGCTCATGACCTGTCCATTCGTGCTCTTGTGCTACTTTCAACGTAGGAATCAGGAAGTCCAAGGGTAGCACAGCATTTTGGCCGAATACCATCTGAAAGGGGGTGGCTTGGAGTACCGTTTTGTAGGCAACTCGGTATGCCCAAACAGCATGGTGTAGCTGTTTGTCCCAATCAGAGCGTTTAGTGTTCACTAATTTTGTCAGTACATTGCATAAGATCTTATTAGTGCTCTCAGCTTGTCCATTAGCTTGAGGGTGATAGGGGGCAGACTTCTTGTGTATTACCAAGAATTCTTGGAGTAGATTTTCAATCACTTCATTTAAGAAATGAGTGCCTCTATCACTTACAAGCTCTATAGGTAGCCCGTATCTTGTGAATACATTCTCAAACAAGAATTTGGCAGTTGTTTGAGCATCGTTCTTTGTCGTAGCCTTTACCTCTACCCACTTGGTGAGATAATCTGTTGCAACAATGATGTATTCCGCATGAGAACCTTTAGCTGGGGGATTAATAGGACCTACGAAGTCTATTCCCCACTTAGAGAATGCACGTCCATCCATCATAGGTTTCAGTGGCATCTCATCTTTGCGTATAGGATACTGAGTCCTCTGACAGACATCACACCGTTTCACATAGGTATGTGCATCCATGTGAAGGGTAGGCCACCAGAAACCCGCAAATAGTATTGCCTTGATCACCCGATCCGGTCCAAAGTGTCCTCCTGCTACACCTTGGTGAGCAGTTTCTAAGATCTTAAGATATTCACTTTCATGGACACATAGCCTCAGGTAACCATCTTTACCACGCTTATATAGATTATCACCAATGAGTGAGTAATCCAGGGCTTCTTGTTCTAAACTCCTTTTCCTCGCCAGAGTCATGTCTGGAGGGAATGTGTTTGTCCTTAGGAAGGATACTAGAGGTTCACTCCAATCTGGCACAATGGATACTTGATAAAGAGTGGCGTGTTCCACTGGTGGTTTAGTGCAACAGATTGGGCATTCCTTGCACAACTTTTGGACATCCGCTTCCATAGTTGGCCAATGCACTCCGAATCTCTTTAGAGTCTGTAAAGTTCGTTGCTTTGAATGGTGTTGCTCTAACGCACCTACATGTGCTAATTGCAACCATTTAGCGTACTCATCCTCTTCTACGCAACAAGCCAAGATCCCTTGATCTGTGTGCTTGTACATGCTTCCTGCCATGATGTGGTACTTTTGGGCTTTTACAACCTCTCTATTCCGTGTGTTTACCACTGGATGATTAGGCCCGTATGTCAATACTGGTACCAATGGCTTGGCCCACTGCGGTGTAACTTCCAAATTAAACAAGTAAGCATTAGGAAGATCATCCGATACTCCTTGTGGGGCTTCTCCCGATGTGAGCCTAGAGAGATGATCTGCTCTTAAATGAGTCCTACCTTTTCTTACCACAACCTCAAAATCATATTCCATTAGCAAGAGAAACCATCTCACTAATCTTCCTGTATTGCATGGCTTGTTTACGAGGTACAGCAATGCCTGATGGTCAGTAAAAAATTTAAACTTGTTTGCAAGCAAATAGTGTCTAAATTTCTTAACTGCATATACCATGCCTAAACCTTCCCTCTCTGTAGTGGTGTAATTTCGTTCAGCCGCATTCAACTGTCTGCTGGCATAGGCAATTGGAAGATCCATATTACCTTCACCAGTAGGTTGTGCAAGTACACATCCAATAGCATAATTGGATGCATCCACGTGGACATGGAATGGCTTATTCCAATCTGGTGTGGTCAAGATTGGTGCTGAACATAATCTTCGTTTAAGCTCCTGGAAGGAATTCTCACATTCATCCGTCCACTCAAAGTTAGTCAGAAGCCCGTACATGGGCTTTGCAATGACAGCATACATGTGTATAAATCGTCGGTAATAACCACAATGCCACATGAAAGCTTGTACTTCCTTGACATTCTTTGGCCTAGGTAGCTCTGCTATGGCTCTCACTTTTTCTTCGTCGGTAGATATGCCATTCTTTGACACTATGTGTCCTAGAATCTTGCCTTGCCTGACCATAAAAACGCACTTTTCTGGGTTCAGGCAGACTTGATATTCTCTACATTTGTCAAAGATTTGTCTGAGTTCAGGGATATGGGTTTGTCTAATGTTGGAATGAGCACAAAGATCATCAACGTAGACTTCTAAACTCTTCCTCAGGAACTCCTTAAACACATGGCACATCAGCCTCTAGAAGGTAGCTGGTGCATTGGTAAGCCCAAATGGCATTACTCTAAAAGAAAAAATGCCCCATTCTGTGGCAAAGGCTGTCTTATGCTGATCCTCTAGAGCTATGGCTACTTGATTGTAGCCCGAAAATCCATCAAGGAAGCTGTACACTTCCTTGCCTGCCACTCTTTCTAAGAGATGTTCTGTGATGGGAAGCGGATAGTTATCTCGAATCGTGGCTGCATTAACCTTTTTCAAGTTAATGCACACACGCAGCTTGCCATTCTTCTTGGGCACCACTACGATGGGGGATACCCATTCAGTGTGCTCAATTTCATAGATAAATCCAGCTTCAACCAATCTATCTATCTCTTCTTTGATCTTAGCAGCGTAATTATCGTTATAAGTATAGGGCTTTTGCTTAGAGGGTTTAGCATCTGAGGTCATGGGGATAGTGTGTGAGCATATATCGGGGTCAACACCTTTCAAATCCTTGTAACTCCAAGCGAATACATCTCTGTATTCTCTTAGCAAGGCTATCAACGCATGCTCTTCTTCCTCTGTTAGGTCATGGCCTATGTACGTGCATCTCTCCTCTCCTTCTTCTAGGGCCACTACTATTTTCTTGGTGGTTTCTTTGTTATCATAGGCCTCTCTTGATTGTGCCTCTCGTTTAGGCATTCTTATCATGACTCTCCTGTCATCTATCTCATACTTCTTAAAATTTTCTGGGACCTCAAACAAAGATTCTTCTTCTTCTGGTGAGGCTTCTCTCTTCTTTCGTTTCTTTCCTTCTTCCTTCGGGGTCACATGTGTTGCTAATCTTACATCATTTGTAAGCTCTCCATGCCTCTGGGGTTGAAATTCTACTTCATGGAAGTATTCTTCATCTGATGCAAATGGTGGGTCCATAATGATTGACTCGAGATCGGAGTCACTTGCATCCTCAAATGCATCAGGGCTAGGTTCGCATTCTTCTAGAACTGCCTCTCCCATGATTGGCTCTATGGAGAAGACTGAAATGTCATAGCCATCCTCATCACAGTGAGGGGTCCATTGTTCTTCATTGATGGCTACGTCCATGGTTGCTAAAATTTCTGCCCAGCCATGGGGTTCGAATTCCTCATCTGGAAAGACTACAGGTGCATAGGCTGGGTCTTGAATTGATCTATGTGTTTCTTTTGCACCTACCTCTCTGGCTTTCTCTCTCTTCTCTTCTTCTACTGCTACCTTGCACATCCATAAGTGAGTGTCTTCATGCATCCATGAGGATCCAGACCCTATGGAATGCACCGATTCTGTATCATCTTTGGCTCTATGGATGGGATTCCATTGGATAGGAGGGACATCTCTATGAGAATAATCCTTGAGATTGACTTTGGTCGTAACACCCAAGTGTTGCAAATACAAGGAGTTGGTTCCCCAATCCTGTACCACTTGCAACTGTCGCATAAATGGTCTTCCCAAAATCATCTCATAAGCATGATTTTTGCTGAAGTCACATATAGCAAATGTATGCTCAAACTCAACACCACAAGTGGTGAGAGTTATTCCTTCTAGCAATCCTAAGGGTCTCTCTATGTGACCATCGGCCATTTGCAATTTCATCCTCGTGGGCCTGAGTGCCGGCTTGCCCCAACGCTTCCATAGGGAAGTGGTGGCAATTGCAACTCCTGCACCTGAGTCCAAAATTGCCTTGGTGGTGTACTCCTGGTAGGTGATGGGAAGATAGGTGTTCCCTTCTTCGCCTTCACACATATCTCCTATCTTATCCAAGGGAATTTCTGGCACCGTCCTATGGGATCCTACCTGGGAACGAGGTTTGGCTATTTCTGGTACTTGTTTGGCGACATGTTTCCATAATTCAGGTCTAACCTTGAGTAGCTCTTCTAACTTGAGATTGCACTGCACGTTAGTGTTCTTCACTACCTCTGTGTTCCTAGGTATGACTAAATCTTTGTTTCTTACCATGACTGTAGGTGCTCTCATACAGGTGGACTTTGCTTCCCATGGTCCTGTGAAGTGGGGTAACTCTTGTATGGAATTAGATTCAAAGTCCAATCTCTCATGAGATTGAGTACTCTCATGTTCCCCGTAAATAGATGGGATGTCTTGTGGGAATTGGTCGTGTGCATCATCCACAAGTTCAAAGGGAGGGGCGACTTCACTTTCGTTATCCCATTTGTCTTCTTGAATCTCTCGTAGGAAGTCTGGTGCAAACCGATTCATAGAAGAAGAAGTGTCTGGCTCCGTAGAATTAGGCGCATAAGCAACCTAGGAAGGAGGGCTTATTCTATCGTTGGCTCTCTCCTCGTTCTCATAGATGGCTGGAGCACAAGCTTCCTGGGGAGGGTTACTTATTCTATTACTTTTCCGAACAGGCTCATACGCTCCCTGAGAAGGAATGTAGGCAACCTGTGGAGGTACGCAAGCTTTCGAGGGAGGCTCATGTGCCTTTTGGGGGGGAAGATAAGCTTCTTGAGGAGGCACATGGGCTTCCTGAAGAGGCTTGCTTATCCGTTCTCTTGCCCTTTCCTTTCTTTGAGGGGCAGGTTCCTTTTCTGATTGTGCAATTAGCCTCTCTATTCTTTCTAAGGAGGGGAAGGTGTCTGGTTTAGTGGAATTGGCCACATAAACTTCCGATGGGGGATGGTTCATGTTTTTGCTTGCTTTATCTTTTTCTTGATTTTTTTCTTCCTTGGCAGATCTTGCAATTATTCCCTCTAACTTCTCTAGGAATCCATCCAAGTGTAATTGCGTCTTGGCTGAGCCCGAGTAATTGAAAAGGCGACTGGCTTCAAACATAGTCTGAGCCAATGCGACCATTTTCGCGCACAGCTTGGTTCTTTCTATCTCTAGGTCAGCTCTGGGATAGCACTTGTCAAGATCCGTGACGTTTGGCCCTTCTTGGATTCTGGCCTGATATGCTTTAAGCATCATGTCTATGTCTTCAGGAGTGGGATCAGCTAATACTGATCCTGTTTGGGGTGGTGGGTGGGTTACGTGGGGTGTCTTAGAGGGTGGAGGGATGGAGGGTGATGGGGATGGTAGCGGTGGGAATGTGTGAGAGTGCGGTTGAGATGTGATCTCTATGATTTTAGCCTTGGTTTCTCGTAGACTTTCCTCAAGTTCACTCATCTTCTTTGCCCATTGCCTTTTCATGCGTTCGCGGCTATCTCTCCAAGCTCTTGTTCTCTTTTTATTTTGGCTCTTAGTATCGCTAGTGTCTGGGCTCTTTTCCTTGCCTACCCCTTGGTTTTGCTGCACTGCTTGAGCTCTCGTGACTACCTGTACGGGTGCAGTGGAAGTGACACTTCCGCTGGAATCTACCACTAACCCAATAACATTGATAGGCGTGATTTTTGGCATATTATTGGGGTTCTTTGGGCAATCTCATAAGAGATGCTCTTTTCCACAATCTTGGCAAAAGCCTTGGATCGTCACTGACTGGTTTTGTGCAGGTGGAGCTAAGGGGCAATCACGAATGAGGTGATCTCCTTGGCATCTGTAGCACGGTCCTCTTGGGAATGGAGGTCTTACCTGCCTAGGTTGAGGTCTAGGGTTGGGGTTTGCATACATGACGTTTGTGTAATCTGACTCCCAACTAGGTTCGTTTGTCTCTTCGCTATAATAGGACTCACCATGCTCAGGAGACTGCATGTAGTAGGCCTGGGGGCTATCAACATGTGTAGAATCAAAGCTATGGTCACTCGGGTCACTTTCAGAAAGCAAGGATGTTACAGGGACTATAGCTCTATTCAGGTTCTCTTCTGCAGCAGTATACTTTACCGGAATCACATTAGCTGGGGCTGGGGGTTGTTGTGCTAGCACAGGCTGAGGCCTTTGTTGGTTTTGATATTGAGGTTGGAAATTTTGTTGTGGCCTGCCATATGGTTGTGGAGGGTACGGGTTCTGGTATCTTCCCTGCTGAGGGTATGGCTGAGGGTGGGGTTGCCTAACTGCCTGCTTGTTGTATGGGCAATCTTGTGCGGTGTGATTGGTGTATCTCCGTTCTATGGTGCAGTACTGGCTACTAGGATTTACTTGGGGCTGAGCCATAATGGGGCAGACATTCGCCATGTGGTCACTACCACAAGTGTAGCACCTTTTCACAGGGGCAAACCTTGGGATTTGTTTGCTAGTTACACCTAATTTCTGAGCTACTTTCTCTGCGAGTTCCTCAATTGATGTGGATTGCGTGGAAGAGTGACTAGATGCACTATCTGAATCTTTGTAGATTTTGGAAAGCTCTAGTTCTTCCCCTAGGTTATCTTCAATGTCAATGCACATGCGTACACACTCTTCTATAGTCCTAGGGTCTTTCAGATACACATAGGATCTCAATTTCGTACTCAGCAATCCATCAAGGAATAAGGCTACTTGTTTGGCAGATGTGGGTAGCTCCGAAACAGGACATCTTTCAAGGTATTGCCTAAATCTTCTTCCTGCAAGTCTCACAGTCTCTTGAGGGGTTTGCTTGAAGCTGTGAATCAGTGAGGAGGTATTGTGTCTTATGCCACTCTTGGAGAATTCAATAATAAATGCTTCTAGGAGTTGGTCTATGCTCCTGAACTGGCGCTCATCCAATGGCTGAAACCAGGTAAGTGCTGTGTTCCTAAGGGTTAGACCGAAGGCATTGTACTGCGTGAATAGATCCTCCACTTGTTCAGCTCTCAAGACTTGCTTGAACTCCGCCACATGATCATAGGGATCTCCTGTGCCATCAAAGTAATTCTTCATGGACTTAACTAGCTGAGTCGGTCTCAGAGTTCTTGCGTGCTCTCTAGGTCTCGGCAGAGGGAATCCATCCACATTTCTTTGGTTCCTGTGAGCTCTAAGCACCTCAGGTTCTACCCTATTCGTCTCCGTCCTCGTTCTTTCTCTGCCCACTGGATTGGCAAAGCTTACTTCTGGTCTATCTCTACTTCTGTCTCTTTGCATTCCATGAGCTTGAGATGTTCCAGCTCCAGGGTGACCATAGGATACATTCGATCTTGGTTGGGGGAAAACGAATTCACCCTTCCAAGTGTAAGCATGCCTATCATTTTTTGTCACCACAAAGATCCTCTCCGAAGCGTGATCTAGGTAGGTCACTCTGCCTGGGCTATCAGGATCCTTAAACTCATAGATCATGATTGTTCCTATATCAGTTGGTTGATCACGTTTATACCTCCAAAAGGCTTCGTCAGTTTCTCGATTGAGAAGCAAATCTATGCACTTGTTGTCTTGGGGAACCCACTCAGGTGTGATAATCCTAGTGAGAACGGATTTGCCTCGGGGTGTTCTAGGTTCTACTCCCATGTTTCCTTGTTCCAAGTCACCTAAGTCCGCTTCTGAGATTACATTTCCAAATTCATCTGTCCTATCTGGGTGACTGGTGACTACGTATATGGTTCCTTCTTTGTCTAGGTATGCACCGTTTTCAAACTTGACAGCTGGGTGCTCTAGTCCTATGGATTGGTCAGGGTTTTTAATCTGGACCACGGATCTTCCTAGGCCGTCCTCATAGATGCTAGCACCTAATCGGTTGGTCCTAAGGTATCCCAACTGTGTTTTGTAAGGGCCTTCTACCCTGTGCAAGTAAGGCACTCCTGAACTTCCTATAGGTATGTCCATGCCTTGAGACATCTCTGACTCACTGGTCTCAGAGCTAGGGTAGTACGAGTGGTGGCTCAACTGCTGGGCCCAAGACCTAGCAGTGTGGTTAACACTGGCCTCTGAAGATCTGAGGCTTTGTCTCTCCCTTACTAGATGTCGTCCTGATCTAAGGTTCATATGCCTATCTAAGTAGCACAGTTCTTTGCCCAGAGTACAACCTCGTTGCTGGTTACTTTATATTAGTCGCTTGGTTCTTTTTAGTTATTTTATCGTGTTTAAGGTCTTGTCTGATATCACGTCGTCAGGAATATTTGAATGTTGTTTCGCACTTACCGTTGATCGTTCCACGTTAAGTTCTTTCCCTTTAAAATTCTCGACAGTACAAGGATTATGCCCTTAGCTTGAGCTTGAAAGTTTAGGTATGCTTCAACTTGATAGTTGCCTATCGTCGCCCTGACTTACTCCTACTTCTAATCGTTCTTAGCCTAAGCTAGGAATTGACGAAGAGGAGTTGAGAGTATTCCGACCTTTCTTGTTGAACCTTGCTCTTTAGTGCTCGAGAAGTTGATTCTCAAGCTTGCGCAAAACCCTTGCTTGGACGCTCTCAATTGCTTCTCAATAGACCTGCATCAGTCTCAAGATTAGCTCCAAGTTGACCTTTCAATTGACAGACAATTTATTTCAGACACTTTTTTAATGACCCTTGTTCCCCCTTTTGTGTTGCTAGAAATTTCCTCTAGAGCTCCCTTGGTGTTTCTACCCCTCTGTGTGTCAACTTCCAAATATCCTATCTGTAGTATATGCCACGAGCTTTCCGACAAGCCCTAGAGCTCAAAAAATGGATTTCGTATGAAAAAGTTATGACCGTTCAGGGTTTAGGGGTTAACTTAGACAAACAGAACCTTTCAGGGTTTTAATGCATTTTTCTAAGGCCTTTGCAAGTGTATGAGTATTTGAGAGTGCAACTATGCCCAAAGTTTAGCCTAAATTTCCAAAAAATTTACCCCTTAATTTTTGCCGAAAATGTCTGTCTGTCGCGATAGACACAAACTATCGTGGGGGCTGTCTGTCGCGATAGACGCTGTCTGTCGTGGAATTTCTGTCTGTCGCGATAGACGGTGTCTGTCGTGGAATTTCTGTCTGTCGCGATAGACGGTGTCTGTCGCGATAGACGGGGTCTATCGTGGATGTCTGTCTGTCGCGATAGACGCTGTCTGACGTCTGTCGTGATTTGGTCTGTCGCGATAGACGGTGTCTGTCGCGATAGACTGGTCTGTCGCGATAGACGGTGTCTGTCGCGATAGACGCTGTCTGTCGTCGATTTTTGGTCTGTCGCGATAGACGGGGTCTATCGTGGGTCTCTGTCTGTCGCGATAGACGGGGTCTATCGTGGGTCTCTGTCTGTCGCGATAGACGCTGTCTGTCGCGATAGACAGTGTCTGTCGTCTGTCGTGATTTGGTCTGTCGCGATAGACGGTGTCTATCGTGGAATTTTGGTCTGTCGCGATAGACGCTGTCTGTCGTCGATTTTTGGTCTGTCGCGATAGACGGTGTCTGTCGCGATAGACGGGGTCTATCGTGGGTCTCTGTCTGTCGCGATAGATGGTGTCTGTCGCGATAGACAGTGTCTGTCGCGATAGACTGAAAAAACGCAAATTTTTGAGAAACTTCTAGTGATTTAGAGTGCCCTAATGGTGTAGGTTACCGTGCCAAACATGCATTCACAAAATTTTAAGTTTTTCTGTCTGTCTGTCGTCGTCGTCCCGGGACCTGTGCAGAGTCTGTCGTACCTGCGCACACTGCTGGAGGAGGTGGTACAGCAAGTTCCTGCAACAAAAGCTCAAAAACACACCAAAAACAGATAGCATGCAAGCTCTCTCTCGCTCTCTCTCACAATGAAATGAGGGAAATGAGGTGGGGGGTGTAATATGACCAAAAAACTGAAATTTTTGTGGAGATGGAGATGGAGGTGGGAGATGGTGGAGATGATGGTGGTGATGATGGTGATGCGAAAGTAAGGAAAAAATGAAGAAAAATTAAGAGAAAGAAGGATATTACCTATAACTCCAATGTCTCAACTCGACGTCTTACCATCACACGCTCGTCCTCGAAGCTCTCTCCCCGGCAACGGCGCCAAATTTGGTGTCACTCTAGCACAATGGTGAGTACCAACGTGAGAAGATTCACCTCATAATTGTCAATCCGTGGAGACGTGAGGACTAGTATGAAGACTATGAGCAAGTGAAGGCACAAGTGCGTGAGTGAGAAGCACACAAGCATGCACACACATACACACACACGCGCACACAAGGCAAGAACAAGGAGAGGAACAATGGAGTTCTTTGCATTAATTAAAAGGTCTCTTACATAAGCTCAATTCACAAACAATCTAACCCCAAAAATGAGCTCTCTAGCTCTTTTTATAGTTTTCTAACTAGCTTTGGTCTTGTCCAGACCTAGTGTCCGGCCTAGTTAAAAATTAGGTTCTAGAGTCTATTTGAGGGCTCAAACAGAGTCTAAAAATTATGAAAATTGATATGTCGCTAGTTCTAATACTCCTCAAGCTCGAGGACTCCTCGGCTTGCACAAAATGGAGTCTATTCTACCAAAAATGGGATTTACAATATTTGTGTAGTGATTAAAATCACTTGAGTTGTAAATAATCCATGGGAAAAAAATGATTTGGCCTTGTTTCCGTATTGTGCATGACTTCTCTGTTGCTTTGTATGCCAACACCAAATAATGATGCAAATGCTGCAAATTAGACATCTCAAATAATGCATGCAAATCAACCTTAAAATCAGTAATATGCTTCTCATGAGGACCAATGAGCAGCATGTCATCAACATAGCCAACAATGATTAGAAGCACATCATTAGCACGCTTAACATATCAGGTGCTTTCAGTTGGATTGTTCTCAAAACCATGTGCAATCAGATAGGCATGTATCTTTTCATACCAAGCACATGGTGCTTGCTTTAAACCATATAATGCCTTCTTTAACCTGCACACTTGGTTTTCATCCAACCATGATGAGCTTCAAGTGCACATATGCTACGAACAGTAGTCATTCGGTAAGTAGGAGCAAAGGTCTCATCAAAATCAATGACTCTTTCTTGAGCATAACCCTTTGCAACAAGTCTAGCCTTATACCTGTTAATTGTTCCATCAAGCTTACATTTCAGCTTGTATACCCACTTAGTGCCAATGGCCTTCTTGCCAGGAGGGAAGTCACATAAAGACCAGGTACTATTTTTCATTATAACATCATATTCAGATTGCATAGCAGTCATCCAAATTTCTAAATTTTGTGCTTTATCAAATGAAACAAGATCATTCTCATCATAGAGACTAGACACAACCATAGCATAGCAATCTGATGCAAAAGATACACTATAAGAGCTTGAATGAGTACAATATGACAGAGGTCATCTAATTTGCTATCATGTAAAGTTTGCACCAACAATTTTGGCATAGTTTTTGCCTCCTCAATATCAGCTCTCTCATCAACAAGTGCATCATGTAAATTTGCATTAGAAATGAAATGATCTACATCATCACATGAAACTTGCAAAGGCTGAGAAGTTGCCTAATTAGGACTAGCACTAGATTTTCCACCTATAAAAAGAGGTAGCAAGGTATCATACATGTCTTTGGAGCTAACAAATGTCTCCTTCGTACATGAAAGTAAAGGTTGAATAGGATCTTCCACAAAAACAACATCACGGCTAACCAAAATGCGTTTAGTCTGTGGATGATACAAACAATAGCCTTTGCTTTCAGAACTATACCCAACAAAAATACATTTTACTGCTTTATCATCCAACTTCCTACAATGTTGTTCAGGCACTAATGCATATGCCAAACAACCAAAAAAACATAGGTGAGCAACGGATGGCTTACAAGCATGCCAAGCCTCATATGGAGTGATAGACTACAATGCTTTAGTGGTATATCTATTAAGTACATATGTTGCACACATAACGGCCTCAAGCTAGAAACTATGTGGTAAAGCCCGACTCTTGACCATACACCTTGCCATCTCCATGAGTGACATGTTTATTCATTTAGCAACTCCATTCTATTGAGGTGTATATGGCACTGTACACTGATGTTTTATCCCACATTCAACCAAAAATGCATTAAAGTCAGAAGACATATATTCCCCCCCTCGATCAAAATGGAGGGTGTGCATTTTCATGCTGACAAATTTTCAACCAAAATTAGAAATTGTTTGAAGCACATAAACACTTCCAACTTTGCTTTCACTGGATATACTCATGCATGACTAGAAAAATCATCAATGAAAGTCACAAAGTAAAGATAGTTTCCAAAAGAGGGTGTCTGCATAGGACCAGAGACATCATTGTGAACAAGCTGCAATTTCTGAGTAGCTTGAACTGAGCCATCTTTTGGAAAGGAGGAATGTTGCATTTTGCCCAAAATACAACCTTCATAGACATGTTTACCAGGTGCCTCAAGTTTGGGAAAAGAGGACACCATTTTAGATTTCTGCAGGCATAGCAAGCTAGCAAAATTCAAATGACCAAAGCATGCATGCCAAAGCTTTGCATCTGACATAGCTTGAGAATCATGTATTGCACATGTTGAATCATTCATAGATTTTTCATAGTCTATGAGCTTATACAGCCCATGACATAAAATGCCAGAAGCAATAATCATGTCACCATTTGACAGATCATGAACTGTACATATGTCATCAACAAATTTCACAACCAAGCCAATCTTGGCTAAAGCTGAAATTGATAATAGATTCTTCTTGATCCCTGGCACAAATAGAACATCTGAAAATGTGAAAGAACTACCATCAGTAGTAGTCAAAATGATCTTACCAACTCCCATGATAGGATAAGAGGAGTTATTGGCGCATGTGACAGTATTCCCTATAGGAGTAAGCTCGAGCGAAGTGAAGAAACTACGCTGTGAGAAAATATGTTTGGTTGCCCCACTATCAAAGTACTGTTGATATATTTAGGTAGTGATGTGTTTGAACACTCTAGGACCACCGGGGCACTTTTTCCCCTCTTTACAAGGTTTTTTTCCCCCGGCTTGTATATACACCTATTGCCCTAATGAGCTACTTATCTTTGTACATTCTAGTGGTAATACATTTCAGTATTGTGTGTTGTGCTCCAAGCTTCTTCTTCTTCCTTGTGTTGTTCGCATGCTTCCACAAACGTCTAACTCCAACAATTGGTATCAAAGCAGGTCGCCGCTTCATTTAGGGCATCGTCCACGCCCCTCTGGTCACAGTCTCAAAATTGCACGAAATTTGGTATGCATACTCAGCATGATTAGGATATCAAAACTACTTCGTTCTGTCATGCCAAAATCATGATGTGAGATCGTTTCGGCCTCAGAATGCACTATCACACTGCTTGTGCAGGCTATTTCATCTTTTTGTGCCAAAGATATATACCAGTTTCGGTTCGATAGTATAAGCATCTCGAAGTCTGCTATAGGTTTATTAGAACTTGTCAAGGTACCTCTATTCAATTTTTGCAGATACAATCATTTTTCTACATCAAGGTATTTTAGTTAGTGGCCATGGCTGAAAGTAGTGATGTATTCCATATGTTGGCTGTTGAGGATAAGTTGGATGGTACCAATTACCCATTGTGGGCTTATATGATGCGACATGTTTTGGTTGCAAAAGGACTGTGGAACATTGTGCAAGGTGTTGAAAAATGTTCTATTACACCTGCAAATACAGGTATTGAAGCTGATGCAGATAGCATTGAAGATGCTGATATTCTTCAAATTCCTCCTCGTGCTGTGGTTTCTGCTGCACCTACTATAGAGCAAATTCATTGGGATGGCAGAGATGCTCATGCATATGCATCGATAGCCTTGTCTGTCAAACGTGCCATTATTCGTCACATTCGCTCTTGTATATGCATGGGTATATCCATTGAAGGCAAAGTCTGAAGTGTTTATGTGCTTCAAACACTTTCTGGTTTTGGCTAAAAATCTGTCAGCATGTAAAATGGGCACCCTCCATTCTGATCCAGGGGAGGAATATATGTCTTTTGACTTTAATGCATTTCTAGCTAAACATGGGATAAAACATCAGTGTACAGTGCTGTATACACCTCAATAGAATGGATTTGTTGAATGGAAGAACAGGTCACTCATGGAGATGGTGACGGGTATGGTCAAGAGTCAAGCTTTACCACATAGTTTTTGGCTTGAGGTTGACATGTGTGCAACATATGTACTTAATTGGCATCACACTAAAGCATTGAAATCTATCACTCCATATGAGGCTTGGGATGGTCGCAAGCCATTGGTTGCTCATCTGCGTGTTTTTGGTTGTCTGGCATATGCATTAGTGCCTAAACAACATTAGAGGAAATTAGATGGTAAAGCAGTAAAATGTATTTTTGTTGGGTACAGTTCTGAAAACAAAGGCTATCATCTGTATCATCCACCGACTAAATGCATTCTGGTTAGCCGTGATGTTGTTTTTGTGGAAGATGCTATTCAACCTTTACTTTCATGTACGAAGGAGACATCTACTGGCTCCAAAGACATGTACAACCTTTTACTTTCACACCTCGTATTCAAAGCATCATCCTCATTGTAAATCTCTATTTTTGACATAATAAAAATCCTATCAATAGATGCACTCTATAGACGTCATACAGAGCACGTGGAGGGACATTGCACATAATCTTCTGTACTGTCTTATCTACAATGTATATCTCTTTTCTATATATTTTTTGTTCTCATAGTATCTATGTATGCATGTATGTAAGATCCTTCAACATACATAGATAGACATATAGATAGATAGATAGATAGATAGATAGATAGATAGATAGATAGATAGATAGATAGATAGATAGATAGATAGATAGATAGATAGATAGATAGATAGATAGATAGATAGATAGATAGATAGATAGATAGATAGATGTGTGTGTGTGTGTGTGTATATATATATATATATATATATATATATATATATATATATATATATATATATATATATATATATATATATATAGACAGATAGATAGATACATACATACATAGATAGATAGACAGATACATAGATAAATTCATTCGATAGATGGATCAATAGATAGATTCTTAGTTAGTTAGTTAGATAGATAGATAGACAGATAGATAGATAGATAGATAGATAGATAGATAGATAGATAGATAGATAGATAGATAGATAGATAGATAGATAGATAGATAGATAGATAGATAGATAGATAGATAGATAGATAGATAGATAGACAAATAGATAGATAGATAGATAGATAGACAAATAGATAGATAGATAGATGGATATGTTGGAGTTTGAGGTTTACAAAAGCACGTGATCAACACAAGGAAGAAGAAGAAGAAGAAGCTTGGAGAACAACACACAATACTAAATGTATTACCAAGAGAATGCATAAAGACAAGTGACCCATTAGGGTTATAGGCACATATACAAGCCTAGGGAAAAAAAACTCCTAAAGAGGGGAAAAAGCGTTTGATGGTCCTAGTGTGTTCACACACATCACTACCTAAATATATCAACAAATCCCCTCTGGGAGTGAAGCTGTGAACAAGGAGCTGGCACTCATGTATAAGGAAGTGCCAAGCTATGTGGAATCAATCCACAAAAGGAAGTAAGCCCAAAGCTTTGTAGAAAGCTTCAAACTTTTGTTGATATATTTAGATAGTGATGTGTGTGAACACACTAGGACTATTGAGGCACTTTTTTCCCACTTTAGGATGTTTTTTTCCCTGGCTTGTACATACACCTATAACCCTAAAGGGTAACTTATCTATGTACAATCTCTTGTTAATACATTCAATATTGTGTGTTGTGCTCCAAGCTTCTTCCTCTTCTTCCTTGTGCTATTTATGTGCTTTCACATAACTCAAACTCCAACCATTGGTATTAGAACAGGTTGCTGTTTCATTTAGGGCATCATTGACACCCCTCCAATCACAATCTTAGAATCACACAAAATCTAGTGACCTTACTCAAGCCCATTAGGAGTTCGAAACCGCTTCGCTCTATGGTGTCAAAATCACGATTTGAGTTTGTTTTGGCATCCAAATGCACTATTGTAGTGCCTGTGTAGGAAATTTTGTCTTTTTGTGCCAAAGATATATGCAACTTTCGGTTCTCCAATATAAGCATCTAGAAGTCTGCTATAGGTTTAGCGAAACTTGATAGGTAAGTTCTATTCAACTTTTTGAGATACAATCATTTTTTTGCATCAAGGTATTTTAGTCAGTGGCCATGGCTCAAAGAAGTGATGTATTTTGTATGTTGGGTGTTGAGGATAAGTTGGATGCTACCAATTACCCATTATGGGCTTATATGATGAGTCATGTATTAGTTGCAAAAGGACTGTGGAATATTATGCAAGCTATTGAAAAATGTCATATCACACTTGCAAACATGGTTGTTGAAGGTGATGCAAATGGCATTGAAGATGGTGATATTCTTCAGGTTCATGTTCCTGCTGCGATTCCTACTGCACCTACTATAGAGAAACTTTGTTGGTATGGCAGAGATGCTCACACACATGCATTGATAGCCTTGTCTATCAAACATGCCATTATTCCCCACATTCATTCCTGCAAAACAACAAAGGATGTTTGGGATACACTAACCGCTTTATACTAGGCAAGGAATGAGGCTCGTGTTGCTTAGCTCCAAAACAGTTAGAGAGTGAGCACATGAATGAAGGAGATTCCATGGATAATTTTTTGACAAAGATCACAGATTTGAAGGAGCATTTGATTTCTAATGATGAAGTCTTTTCTAACAGTTTTGTGCAGACTATTCTGAATGGTCTTATAGATTCATATCAAAGTTTTGCTTCTACTCTTTGACTGATGATAAAGACAATCCAAATACCTTAAAATTTGAGGAGTTAGTCTCTGTTCTGTTGGAGGAAGGTCAATCTAGGCATAATAGGTCCATTATGCGTGTTGTAGATCAAGCTTTCCTTTCTAGTCAGAAGGACAAAGGTAAATGGAGCTCTTCTACTAGAAAGCACAAATCTATTAATTCTACACAATCAAAGAAGGATGACAAAGACGAGAAGAAAACAGAAAAGCAAAAATTGTTTTGCAAATATTGTAAAGGAAATGATCATGTCATAAAGAGTTGTCTAGAACTGGTGACAAAAGAGGCAAAGAGGAAAGAGGTTGGAATGGTTGTTGCAGAGGCCTCTATACCCAAAATAGATTCTGCTAATCTTGTGTAGAATGAAGAATGGGCATTTACTACTATTTGTAGTCATGATCCATCTTCTATTAAACAATGCATGTCTGTAATAGACTCAGATGTTTAGTACTTTGATATTGGGGCAACCAAACATATTACCTCGCAGTGAAGTTTCTTCACTTCACTTGGGCATGCCCGTATAGGCCATACTGTATGCACCAAAAACCCCTCTTATCATGTCATGGGAGTTGGTAAGATAATTCTGACTACTACTGATGGTAGTTCTTTTACATTTTCAGATGCTTTATTTGTGACAGGGATCAAGAAAAATCTATTATCAATTTTAGCATTAGCCAAGGACGGCTTGATTGTGAAATTTGTTGATCACAGATGTACAATTCATGATATATCAAATGGTGATGTCATTGTTACTTTTGGCATTTTATGTCATGGTCTATATAAGCTCATAAACTATGAAAATCTGTGAATGATTCAACATGTGCAGTACATGATTCTCAAGCTATGTCAGATGCAAAGCTTTGGCATGCACGCTTTGGTCATCTGAATTTTGCTAGTTTGCTACACCTACAAAAATCTAAAATGGTTTCCTCTCTGCCCAAACTTGAGGCACCTCGTAAACTTGTTCATGAAGGCTCTATTTTGGGGAAAATGTAGCATTCCTCATTCATGAAAGATGGTTTAGTTCGAGCTACTCTGAAATTGCACCTTGTTCACAGTGATGTTTGTGGTCCTATGTAGACACCTTCTTTTGTGAACTATCTTTACTTCATGACTTTCATTGATGATTTTTCCATGCATGCATGGGTATATCCATTGAAAGCAAAGTCTAAAGTGTTTATGTGCTTCAAACAGTTTCTGGTTTTGGCCGAAAATATGTCAGCATGTAAAATGGGCACCCTCCATTCTGATCGAGGGGGGAATATATGTCTTCTGATTTTAATGCATTTTTGTCTGAACGTGGGATAAAACATTAGTGTACAGTGCCATATACACCTCAATAGAATGGAGTTCCAAAAGGAAGAAGAGGTCACTTATGGAGATGGCAAGGTGTATGATCAAGAGTCAGGCTTTACCACATAGTTTGTGGCCTGAGGTTGTTATGTGTGCAACATATGTACTTAATAGGTGTCCCACTAAAGCATTGTAGTCGATCACTCCATATGAGGCTTGGCATGTTCGCAAGCCATCTGTTGCTCACCTGCATGTCTTTGGTTGTCTGGCATATGCATTAGTGTCTAAACAAAAACACAAAAAAATGGATGATAAAGCAGTGAAATGTATTTTTGTTGGGTATAATTCTGAAAGCAAAGGCTATCGTTTGTATCATCCATAGAATAAACACATATTGGTTAGCCATGATGTTGTTTTTGTGGAAGATGCTATTCAGCCATTGCTTTCATGTAGTAAGAAGACATCAGTTAACAATGACACTTTGCTGCCTCTTTTTACAAGTGGAGAGTCTAGTGCTGGTCCAAATGAGACACTTTCTCAGCTTTTAGAGGTTTCATGTGATGATGTAGATCATTCCATTTTTGATGCAATTTTTACATGATGCACTTGTTGATGAGAGAGCTCTCATAGTGCTTCTTTTGCATCAAATTGCTATGCTATGGCTGCCTTTAGTCTTTGTGATGAGAATGAGCCTTTTCGTTTGATGAAGCACAAAATTCAAAAAATTGGATGACTGCTATGCAATCAGAATATGATGCTATTATGAAGAATGGTACCTGGTCTTTATGTGACTTGCCGTGGCAACAAGGCCATTGGCACTAAGTGGGTATACAAGCTGAAGCATAATCCTGATGGAATAGTTGATATGTATAAGGCTAGGCTTGTCGCAAAGGGTTATGCTCAGGAAAGAGGCATTGATTTTAATGTGACATGTGCTCCTACATGCTAAATGACTACTGTTCATAGCATCTATGCACTTGCAACTCATCTAGTTGGAACGTAATTGAGTTGGACATTAAAACTACATTTTTGAATGGTGACTTGCATGAAGAAGTGTATGTTTTTCAGCCTCATGGTTTTGTGCAGTAGGGCATGAAAACAAAGTGTGCAGGTTGAAAAAGGCATTATATGGTTTGAAGCAAGCACCATGTGCTTGCTATGAAAAGATACATGCCTACCTGATTGCACATGGTTTTGAGAACAATCCAATTAAGAGAACCTTATATGTTAATCATGTAAATGATGATGCTTCTGGTCATTGTTGTCTATGTTGATGACATGCTGCTCACTAGTCCTCATGAGAAGCATATTGCTGATTTTAAGGTTGATTTGCATGCCTCATGCACAAGATTAGTAGACTTTGTTTTGGGTGTAGAGGCTTCTGCAACAACATTCCAGCCTCTTTTTTCTTTGCTTTTTTTATAGCCAATTTTGGACAATTGTTTATGACATGATCATTTCCTTTATAGTATTTGCAAAATAATTTTTGCTTTTTTATTTTCTGTCCTTCTTGATTATGCAAAATTAGCAGATTTTTGCTTACTAGTAGATGAGCTCCATTTACCTTTGCCCTTTAGAAGCAAACATCTGATATAAATTTGGAAGACCATTCAAAACAATCTGCACAAGTGAACTGCTAGGCAAGACTTCATCAACAAAAATCAATTGCTCCTTCAAGTCTTTGATCTTTGTCAAAAAACTTTCCATGGAATCTCCTTCATTCATGTGCTCACTCTTCAATTGTTTTTGGAGGTAAGCAACACGAGCCTCATTCCTTACTTGGTATAAAGTGATAAGTATATCTGAAGCATCCTTTATTGTTCTACAAGAGCGAATGTGAGGAATAACGACACGTTTGACAGATAAGGCTATCAATGCATGTGTCTAAGCATATTTGCCATCCCAATGAAGTTGGTTTATAGCAGGTGCAATAGGAACTGCAACGCGAATAGGAACCTAAAAAATATCACCATCTTCAATGCCATTTTCATCAACTTCAGTAATTTTATTTGCAAGTGTAATGGAACATTTTTCAACACCCTACACAATATTCCACAATCCTTTTGCAACCAAAACATGACCCATCATATGATCCCATAACGAGTAATTGGTACCATCCAACTTATCCTCAACAGCCAACATACAAAATACATCACTGCTTTTAGCAATGGCCACTCACTAAAATACCCTGATGTAGAAAAATGATTATATCTCAAAAAGTTGAACAGAAGTACCCTATCAAATTCTGCAATACATGTAGCAGACTTTGAGAAGCTTATACTTGCAAACCAAAACGTGTATATATCTTTGGCACCAAAAGATGAAATTGCCTCCATACTCATTTTGATAGTGCATTCTAAGGCTGAAACAAGCCCAAATCATGATTTTATGACACAATAGCAATTTTAATCTCCTAGTTGTCTTGAATATGCTTACCAATTCTCGTGCAACTATAAGACTATGATTGGAGGGGTGTCAACAACGCCCTAGAGGCAGTAGTGTCTTGCTTTGATACAAATTGTTGGAGTTTGAGGTCTATGGAAGGATGCAAATAGCATAAGGAAGAAGAGGAAGAAGCTTGGAGCACAACACACAATACTGAACATATTAA
>CM035410.1:42284948-42364948 GCA_020310875.1 Ceratopteris richardii | reverse complement strand
AGCAACATGTTTACTCGCACATAGGCTCAAAGTTATAAGGAATAATGGGCAAATTGGTCAATTTTTAGTACAACATTTTGAACTTATGAAAGTTGAGCTAAAGCATAATTCACGACACAATGGTGTAGATGTGGGCTTGATGGTCCAGAACATTAAGTTTTGCATCCACATCAAAGTGGGTATGGTGGTATGGGATACAATACTTTACGTGGTAGATGCCCAAGCTTAGGTTCAAGCTCAACGATCTAGTTCAAGCCTTTGAGTTTCCTAATTTGGATAGTTTGAAAAATTCATTTTAGAACTTGCATTGGTCCACTTGAAGTTGGGTTGAGTAAGGTGAGGGAACACTTCTTTCCTACATTTCATGAGGATCTTAAAGCTCAAAAAGAGTACTCCTCTAGTCAAGTAGTAGGTCAATGGATGTGGTTAGATATGGAAAATAGTGGAAGCTATAAGAAAATAGCACAGTGGAATAGACCAATAGACAGAGTTGAGAGAAAAATGCAGACTGAGAGATAGAGAACTCAAATTCTCAAATTGCCAAGAGTAATGCAGCTACAACGATGGTGATGTCCACTCGTGCCCTCCCAATCTGGAGCTTAGATGGCGATCTAGTCAGACTCTAGATGAAGGGCTTACTAGTGCACAATGCTATGTAAAGTTCAACATGGGCCATGCTTATATAGCTTTTACAAGGGGAATCGGTATAGATGAGCATAGTTGGGAGACACAAAATAGTCGATAAAATATACAATCCAACAATATCTCCATGACCAAAAGTCCAACTGTCTATAGGCTAGGGGTAGGCCCTCAAGACCCTGTAGAAGGGGCTTGTCCCCTTTGCACTCCCCCCATTAAGTTTCTATAGGGAAACCACATGGCACCATGTAATAGGCCTTTCCGTAGTGAAATAGTTCATTTTGAACTTTCCAAATTAAATTCTGGGGATAATGCTTAGAATGAACAATTATGTTGTTCTATGCATGTAGGTAAAATTTTGGGATGATAACTTTTGTATTCTCTCTCTAGACCTTATCCGCATCATGTTTTTGGGTTGAAAATTGAACGTGAAGATGAAAAAATTAAGAGAAATGCTATATGAGAGAAAGGTAGAGCATGCATAAGAGAATAAAAGTGTCTGTGTGAAATTTTTGTGAGTCGTGGTTTAAGAACCTCATTTAGGGCTCTACATTTAGTTCGCTATAAGAAAATGTCTTGATTTTATTCTCTCTCTATAACTTCTAACCTTGCGGAGCTCAAAAGTGATACTTGGAGGTGGATTTGGACCTAGGTCATCTCTAACACTATTGTGCAAATTAAAAAAAATGAATAAAAGTGTCTCATAAGTTTAAGCTAATTCCTTACTATTTTTGAGTTAAGACCTTCTCTATTTCTATTCGAATCCATGATTTCAAAGCACATGTGTTGTCATGCACAATTATGGATGTCTTCATATATGTCTTTTCATTGTTTTTCTTCTATTTTTTACAACTATCGCTAAAGAAAGCACTACTATGAGCACATGCATTTTGTGAACGTTTTGCAGAGAATTTGCTTTTTCTAAAATTGGTGGATCGCGCACTTCTTTGGGCGGCGATCAACTCTGTTATATAAAGACCTGTGCATCAAAGAGGAAGAAGCTAGAAATCAGAGAATTACCTCGTGATTGGGAGTGCGAGTGTGAATGAGATTGTGATAGCTTCGAGGTGTTCAGGAGGTAGAGGGTTCATCAAGAAACTATTTTCCAAAGCTATTGTATCGATTGATTCGTGTCTATATTATCAGACTTTCTCTTTCTCTAAGCACTCTTCTATGCTGAATTTTTTTAATCTTGTTTCAAGTTTTGTTTTTCTCTCTTCCTCTATTATTGAGTGATTGTTGCAAAGCAAAGAGAGCACAGGGCAGAGAAAAAGATGGGCCCCAAAATTTTTCCGATTTGGACACCCTATTTTTGTATTATAGCCATTCTTGTAACATCATTTCCATTGTAAATGCACTAGAGGAGTCCTCTAGATGCATCCCCACAAAAGATTAGTAGCTTACCCATGTAAATTAGTAGGAAATTAGTCTTTCAGTGAATAAAGTGCCGGTCTCTTGTGTGAAATGACCATTTTTAGGGCACATGTATATAAGTCAATTTGTGACTCTTTGTAAAGACTTTTTGCCATTGTGAGAATCAAGAGCACAGAAATTCGAATTTGTGTCTTCTCCTCTCTGTATCATCTTCTTTGTGAGCTTGTATGCATGTGTGTTTCTTGAAAAGAGTGTTAGGAAGTGTTGTCTATCCATGAAAGTGTTTGTTTGTTGTGGTTAAGGTGTGTGTGAAGAGTAGGAAGTGCTGAAGTGTAGGAAGGTCATTCCCATGGCTCAGTATTTTGCTCATAACTTGAAGTTGCCTCTTCTGATAACTTGTGTCTTTTCTGTACCTGCTTGATTTGTCTTGTAGAGCCGTTTGAGTTGTGTCGTGTAGGCAGGAGCTTCCTCTTCACTCTCCTCTGGTTCATTTCCCCATGCTTCTTCCTGATTCTGTGTGCTTTGAGCATGAGGATGTTGTGTCTCATCTTCCCAACGTACCCTTCTTGCCTCACTCTGTGGTTGTTCTCTTTGGGATGATGATCCGACACCGGCATTGTCAGAAAAACACTCACTATCAGATAAGTGGACAGTCTGCAGGAAGTTTTCAAAGTCAAAATTTGGATCCTCTGCTAATGTGGCCATGGATGCAAACTCAGCATCGGTGGGTAGTGGAGGGGCAAATGGAGTGGGCTGTACCATATCCCTTGATTGTGTTCCTTGGAGATGGATGGTGAAAGGGGCTACTTGGGCCTCTCCTCTAGGGGAAGCTTCTGTTGTGGCCTCACGAGGGATCAGGACCTGTGAAAGTGATCCATGCATTCTTTTCGCAGGTTGAACCCCTGACTTCCACCCCTTGAAGAATTCCAGTTGTGAGTATTTAAGGGCCCTTGCGATCGGCACATCATAGGCAAGGTGTTGAGAGCAGTATGGGCACCCAAGGACTGACTAGACAAGGAAGCCAGCGGAGAGAGTCAGAGTGGGGTGAAGGATTAAGTAGACAAAGCAGTCGATGCAAATCTGGCAGATAGGCCCTTCAAATTTTTCCAAATCAACATCTTTATAATAGTGGTTCTTATCACTAACAATCATTGTAAATACCATTTCATATTTTTGTAGCTCCATTTTGTGCAAGCCAAGGAGTCCTTGAGCTTGGGGAGCCTTAGAAGTACCTACATATCAATTTTCGTATTTTTTAGACTCCGTTTAAGCCCTCAAATTGGCCCTGGAACCTAATTTTTAACTAGGCCGGACACTAGGTCTGGATAGGGCCAAAACCTAGTCAAAAACTATAAATATAGCTAGAGAGCTCATTTTTGAGGTTAGCTTGTAATAGATTTGAACTTGTAAGAGCTTTTTGAAAATAATTTAAGAACTCCATTGCTTCTCACTCTTTGTCTTACTGTGTGTGCGCGTGTGTATGTGTGTGCATGTTAGTGTGCTTCTCACTCACACACTTGTGCCTTCACTTGCTCGAGGTCTTCATACCATCCTCACGTCTTCCCGGATTGACATTAAAGGAGGTGCTACTCATCACTGAGCTACACCAAATTTTGGCACCGTTGCCGGGGATCGAGCTTTGAGGACGAGCGTGTGATGGTAAGACGTAGATTTGGGACGTTGGCGTTGTAGGTAATTTCTTCACTTTTCTTATTTTTCTTTTCCTCATCTCATCACCATCATCGCCATCATCATCATCACCATCTCCCACCTCCATCTCCATCATCGCGAAAATTTTCAGTTTTTGATCATATCACCTTCTCCACCTCATTTCCCTCATTCCACTTGTGAGAGAGAGCGAGAGAGCAATATTGTGTGCCTTGTGTTTGCATGGTTATTGAGTTTCTTGCAGGTTCCAGCAGCATCATCCCCTCCAGCACGTTGCGCAGGTACGGAAATGTGCAGAACTGTCTCGCAGTCGCCAGCTTCTGTCGATCGCGATTGACAAAAATTTTCATCTTTTGGTAAAATTGAGTGCACCACAGTAGACTAGAGACCTTGCACATCACAAATGCACAAAAATTTTTGGAAAGTTTGCATTTTTTCAGTCCATCGCGATTGATAGCCAGTCAATTGCGATTGACACTGTCCATCGTGACGGACAGCCAGTCCATCGCGACTGATAGACCCCGACGGACACGTGTCCATCACGACGAACACCCCTGTCCATCGCGACGGACAGCCAGTCCATCGCGATTGACACCAGTCCATCGCGATTGACACCAGTCCATCGCGATTGACACCAGTCCATCGCGATTGACACCCCTGTCCATCGCGACCGACTGAAAAATCGCGAGTGATACCTGTCCATCGCGACGGACAGCCAGTCCATCGCGATTGACACCAGTCCATCACGATTGACACCCCTGTCCATCGTGACCGACAGAAAAATCGCGAGTGATACCTGTCCATCGCGACGGACAGCCAGTCCATCGCGATTGACACCAGCCCAGTCGATCGCGATTGACAGCCATTGTTGGCAAAATTTTTAGGGTTTTTTAAATGGAAGATTTTGGCTAATTTTGGACATGGACAATGGACTCTAGAGCACATAAGGAGGCGATAGGCAAATAACCCGAGGAAAACCTGTTGCCCTGTTGGCCTGTTTGAACCCTGTTTTAATCCCTGAACCCTGAACTGGCATAACTTCCTCATACGAAATCCGTTTGCTGTGATTCTTGTTTTGTTGGGAAGCTCGTGAGAAGTACAACCAAAACTTCCACTGGTTATGTGAAAATTAATATCAGGATTATTAGATAGGTTTTTTTGAAGTTGACCATACCCCGAGGTAGGAAAACTGAGGGATCCTTGGGATTGTTTTCCATAAAAGCAAAGGATAATTTGGTCTGTGAGTTACATGCATGAAAGTGGTCTATTGTGTCATTTGAATCTAATTCTTGAGCTAACCGTGGGACTTTTATAGGTCCAGCAAGAGCACTTGAGGGCATTCTAAGCAAGAGTAAGTGCAAGCTTGGGAACACGCTTCCTGAGCACTCAAGGACAACCAAGGAGGAAACAAAAGGTTGGAAATTCTCAACTCCCTCTATCAATTCCTAGCTTAGGCTAAGAACGACTAGTGCTAGGAGTAAATCAGGGCAACGATAGGCATTTATCAAGTTGAAGACTACCTAAATACTCAAGTTCAAGCTAACGACATAATCTTTGTACGGTCGAGAACTCTAAAGGAAAAGAACTTAACGTGGAACGATCAACTTCAAGTGCGAAAATTAACTCAAATATTCCTAACGACTTGATTTCTGACAAGAGCATAAACACGGTAACCACTAAAAAGAATCAAGTGACTGATACAAAAGAACTTAGCAACGAGGTTGTACTTGGGCAAATTTGGGCTATTCAATTAGGCTTATGAACCTTAGATCAGGACGACATCTAGGGAGAGATAGACAAAGTCTTAGGTCTTCAGAGGCTAGTGTCAACCACACTACTAGGTCTTGGGCCCAGCAGTTGAGCCACCACTCATACTACCCTAGCTCTGAGACTAGTGAATCAGAGATGTCTCAAGGCATGGATCGACCTACGGGAGGTTCAGGAGTGCCATACTTGCACAGGGTAGAAGGCCCCTACAAGACGCAGCTGGAATACCTTAGGACCAACCGATTAGGTGCTAGCATCTATGAGGACGGCCTAGGAAGATCTGTGGTCCAAATCAAAAACCCAGACCAATCTATTGGGCTAGAGCACCCTGCTGTCAAGTTTGAAAATGGTGCATACCTTGATAAAGAGGGAACCATATACGTGGTCATTAGTCACCCGGAGAGGACAGATGAATTCGGGAATGTGATCCCTGAGACGGACATAGAGGACCTAGAACAAGGAAACATGGGTGCAAAGCCCAGGACCCCTCGAGGGAAATCTGTTCTTACGAGAATTCTCACTCCAGAGTGGATTCCCCAAGACAACAAGAGCATAGATTTGCTTTTGAACCGAGAGACTGATGAAGCCTTTTGGAGGTATAAATCTAATCGACCAAATGATATAGGAACAATCATGATCTATGAGTTTAAAGATCCAGATAGCCCAGGCAGAGTGACCTACTTAGATCACGCTTCAGAGAGTATCTTTGTGGTTACAGAACATGATAGACATGCTTACACTTGGAAGGGTGAATTTGTTTTCCCCAACCAAGATCGAATGTGTCCTATGGTCACCCTGGAGCTGGAACATCCCAAGCTCATGGAACTCAAAGAGACAGAAGTAGAGATAGGCCAGAAGTAAGCTTTGCCAACCCAACAGGCAGAGAAAGAACGAGGACGGAAACAAACAGAGTAGAACCTGAGGTACTTAGAGCTCCCAAGAATCAAAGAAATGCGGATGAGATCCCTCTACCACGACCTAGAGAGCACACAAGGACTCTGAGACCGACTCAGCTAGTTAAGTCCATGAAGAACTACTTCGATGGCACTGGAGATCCATACGATCATGTGGCTGAGTTTAGGCAAGTCTTGAGAGCTGAACAAGTGGAAGATCTGTTCACCCAATACAATGCCTTTGGTCTAACCCTTAGGAACACTGCCCTGACATGGTTTCAGCCACTAAACGAGAGGCAGTTCAGGAGCATAGACCAACTTCTAGAGGCATTCATTATCAAATTCTCTAAAAGTGGCATAAGACATAACACTTCCTCGCTGATTCACAGCTTCAAGCAAACCCCTCAAGAGACCGTGAGACTTGCAGGAAGAAGATTCGGGCAATACTTAGAGAGATGCCCTATCCCTGAGCTACCCACACCAGCTAAGCAAGTGGCTTTATTCTTGGATGGATTGCTAAGTACCAAATTGAGGTCATATGTGTATCTGAAGGACCCTAGGACTATAGAAGAGTGTGTATGCATGTGCATTGACATCGAGGATAACCTAGGGGAGGAGTTAGAGCTTTCCAAAATATACAAAGATTCAGATAGTGCCTCTAGCCTCTCTTCCTCGCAATCCACATCAATTGAGGAACTCGCTGAGAAAGTGGCACAAAAACTAGGTGTCTCTAGCAAACAAATTCCAAGATTTGCCCCAATAAAGAGATGCTATACCTACGGTGGTGACCATATGGCGAACGTATGTCCCATTATGGCTCAACCCCAAGTGAATCCCAGTAGCCAGTACTGCACCATAGAACGGAGGTATACCAATCACACAGCACAAGACTGCCCATACAACAAGCAGGCGGTTAGGCAACCCTACCCTCAGCCATACCCTCAGCAGGGAAGATACCAGAATCAGTACCCACCGCAGCAGTATGCTAGGCCTCAACAAACCTACCAACCACAGTACCAAAACCAACAAAGGCCTCAACATGTGCTAGCACAACAACCCCCTGCTCCAGCTAATGTGATTCCGGTAAAGTATGTTGCTGTAGAAGAAAACCTGAATAGAGCTATAGTCCCTGTAACACCAGTGCTTTCAAAAAGTGATCCCAGTGACCATAGTTTTGATTCTACACATGTGGATAGCCCCCAGGCCTACTACATGCAGTCTCCTGAACATGGTGAGTCCTACTATAGTGAAGAGCCAAATGAATCTAGTTGGGAGTCAGATTACACAAACGTCATGTACGCAAACCCCAACCCTAGACCTCAACCTAGGCAAGTAAGACCTCCATTCCCTAGAGGACCATGCTACAGATGTCAAGGAGATCATCTCATTCGTGATTGTCCCGTGCCTCCACCTACACAACCCCAGTCAGTGACGATCCAGGGCTTTTGCCAAGATTGTGGAAAGGAGCATCTCTTACGAGATTGCCCAAAGAACCCCAATAATATGCCAAAAATCACTCCTATCAACGTTATTGGGTTAGTTGTAGACTCCACAGGGAGTGTGACTTCCACTGCACCAGTACAAGTAATCACTAGAGCCCAAGCCTTGCAACAGAACCAAAGCGTAGGCCAAGAAAAGAGCCCAGATGTTAGTGAAATGGAGAGCATGACAAAGAAGAGGACTAGAGCTTGGAGAGATAGTCGTGAAAGAATGAAAAGGCAATGGGCAAAAAAGATGAGTGAACTCGAGGAAAGCCTCAGAGAAACAAAGGCCAGGATAACTGAACTCACATCTCAAACTCCCTCTCACACTACCCCACCTCCACCATTCCCAACTCCACCCAACCCGCCACCTTCCAACCCGCCTCACCTAATTCCACCACCCCCTAGAGTAGGATCAGTCCTAGCAGATCCCACTCCCGAGGACCTTAATATGATGCTTAAAGCATATCAGGCCAGAATCCAAGAAGGGCCAAACGTAACTGATCATGAAAAGTGTTACCCTAGAGCAGAACTAGAGCTAGAACGAACCAAAATCTGTGCTAAGATGGTGGAATTGGCTCAGACCATGTTTGAAGCCAGTCGCCTATTTAACATCTCTAGTTCAGTGAAGACACAGTTACACTTTGATGGACTGCTAGAAAGAATAGAGAAGCTGATTGCACAATCAGAAAAGGAACCCGCCTCTCAACATAAGGACAAGGCAAGTGAAAGAGCAGGTCTTCCTGCCCAGGAAGCCTATGTGCCTGAAGCCAATGTGCCTAGCTCTATGGAGCCAGACACATCATCTTCTATGAATCGGTTCACACCAGAATTCCTACGAGAGATTCAAGAAGACAAATGGGCTAAAGAAAGTGAAATCCCTCCTCCCATTGAACTTGTGGATGATGCACATGACCAATTCCCACAAGACATCCCATCCATTTATGAGGAGCAGGAGAGCACCCAATCTCAGGAAAGATTAGACTTCGAGTCTAACTCTCTACAAGAATACCTGACTTCATAGGCCCATGGGAAGCTAAGTCTACTTGTATGAGCGCACCCACGATCATGGTACGAAATGAGGACTCAGTCATACCTAGGAACACAGAGGTAGTGAAAAACACTAAAGTTCAGTGCAACCTCACTTTAGAAGAGCTACTCAAAGTAAGGCCAGAGCTATGGAAACATGTAGCCAAACAAGTACCAGAGATAGCAAAACCTCGTTCCCAGGTAGGATCCCAGAGAACAGTGCCAGAAATACCATTGGACGATAGGAGACATGAGTGAGGGCAAAGAGGGAAACACATATCTTCCTATCACCCATCAAGGATACACCACCAAGGCCATTTTAGACTCAGGCGCAGGGGTTGCAATTGCTACTAATTCCCTATGGAAGCGTTGGGGCAAGCCAGCACTCACGCCCACGAGGATGAAATTGCAAATGGCCGATGGTCACATAGAGCGACCCTTAGGGTTGTTAGAAGGAATAACTCTCACCACCTGTGGTGTTGAGTTCGAGCACACATTTGCTATATGTGATTTTAGCAGGAACCATGCCTATGAGATTTTGGGAAGACCATTTATGCGACAGTTGCAAGTGGTACAGGATTGGGGAACCAATTCTTTGTACCTACAACACTTAGGTGTTACGACCAAAGTGAATCTCAAAGATTACTCTCATAGAGATGTCCCTCCTATCCAATGGAATCCCATCCATAGAGCCAAAGATGATACAGAATCTGTGCATTCCATAGGATCAGGATCCTCATGGATGCATGAAGACACCCACTTATGGATGTGCAAAGTGGCAGTAGAAGAGGAGAAAAGAGAAAAGGCCAGAGAAATAGGTGCAAACAAAACACATAGACCCATTCAAGACCCAGCCTATGCACCTGTAGTATTTCCTGATGAGGAATTTGAACCCCATGGCTGGGCAGAAATCTTAGCAACAATGGATGTAGCCATCAATGAGGAACAATGGACACCCCATTGTGATGAGGATGGCTATGACATTTCAGTCTTCTCCATAGAGCCAATCATGGGAGAGGCAGTGTTAAAAGGGTGTGAACTTAGCCCTGATGCATTTGAGGATGCAAGTGACTCTGATTTAGAGTCAATCATTATGGACCCACCTTTTGCATCAGATGAAGAATACTTCTATGAAGTAGAATTTCAACCCTAGAGGCACGGAGAGCGTACAAATGATGTAAGGCTAGCCACGCATGTAACTCCTAAGGAAGAAGGAAAGAAAAGAAAGAAGAGAGAAGTCACACAAGCAGAGGAAGAATCCTTGTTTGAGGTCCCGGAAAATTTTAAGAAGTATGAGATAGATGACAAGAGAGTCATGATCAGAATGCCTAAACGAGAGGCACAATCAGGGGAGGCCTATGATAACAAAGAAACCACTAAGAAATAAGTGGTAGCTATGGAAGAAGGAGGAGAGAGATGCACGTACATAGGCCATGACCTGACAGAAGAGGAAGAACAAGAGCTAATAGCCTTGCTAAGAGAATACAGAGATGTATTCGCTTGGAGTTACAAGGATTTGAAGGGTGTGGACCCAGACATATGCTCACACACTATCCCCATGACCTCAGATGCCAAACCCTCTAAGCAAAAGCCATATACATATAATGATAATTATGCTGCCAAGATCAAAGAAGACATAGATAGGCTGGTTGAAGTTGGATTTATCTATGAAATTGAGCACACTGAGTGGGTATCCCCCATTGTAGTGGTGCCCAAGAAAAATGGAAAGTTGTGTGTGTGCATTAACTTGAAGAAGGTTAATGCAGCCACAATTCGAGATAACTATCCGCTTCCTATCACAGAGCATCTCTTAGAAAGAGTAGCAGGCAAGGAAGTGTACAGCTTCCTGGATGGATTCTCTGGCTACAATCAAGTAGCCATTGCCCCAGGATCAACATAAGACGGCTTTTGCCACGGAGTGGGGCATTTTTGCCTTTAGAGTAATGCCATTTGGGCTTACCAACGCACCAGCTACCTTCCAGAGGCTGATGTGCCATGTATTTAAAGAGTTCCTGAGGAAGAACTTAGAAGTCTATGTTGATGATCTTTGTACTCATTCCAACATTAGGCACACCCATATTCCCGAACTCATACAAATCTTTGACAAATGTAGAGAATATCAAGTCTGCCTGAACCCAGAAAAGTGCGTCTTTATGGTCAGGCAAGGCAAGATTCTAGGACACATAGTGTCAAAGAATGGCATATCCACTGATGAAGAGAAAGTGAGAGCCATAGCAGAGCTACCTAGGCCAAGGAATGTCAAGGAAGTACAAGCTTTCATGGGACATTGTGGTTACTACCGCCGGTTCATTCACATGTATGCTGTCATTGCAAAGCCCATGTACGGACTTCTGACTAACTTTGAGTGGACTGATGAATGTGAGATTTCCTTCCAGGAGCTTAAACGAAGATTATGTTCAGCACCAATCTTGACCACACCAGATTGGAACAAGCCATTTCATGTTCATGTGGATGCATCCAATTACGCTATTGGATGTGTACTCGCACAACCTACTGGCGAAGGTAATATGGATCTTCCAATTGCCTATGCTAGTAGACAATTGAATGCAGCTGAACGAAATTATATCACTACTGAGAGAGAAGGACTAGGCATGGTATATGCGGTTAAAATGTTTAGACATTATCTGCTTGCAAATAAGTTTAAATTTTTTACTGATCATCAGGCACTGCTATATCTCGTGAACAAGCCATGCAATACAGGTAGATTAGTAAGATGGTTTCTCTTACTAATGGAATACGACTTCGAGGTTGTGGTAAGGAAAGGTAGGACTCATTTGAGAGCAGACCATCTCTCTAGGCTCACATCTGGAGAAGCTCCACAAGGAGTGTCAGATGACCTTCCTAATGCTTACTTGTTTAATTTGGAAGTGGTGCCACAGTGGGCTAAGCCATTAGTGCCAGTATTGACATACGGGCCTAACCACCCAGTAATAAACACATAGGATAGAGAGGTAGTAAAAGCCCAAAAGTATCACATCATGGCAGGAAGTATGTACAAGCACACAGATCAAGGGATCTTGGCTTGTTGTGTGGAAGAGGATGAGTACGCTAAATGGTTGCAATTAGCACATGTAGGTGCATTAGAGCAACACTACTCAAAACAACGAACCCTACAGACACTAAGGAGACTCGGAGTGCATTGGCCAACTATGGAAGCTGATGTCCAAAAGTTGTGCAAGGAATGCCCAATCTGTTGCACTAAACCACCTGTGGAACATGCCACTCTTTATCAAGTGTCCATAGTGCCAGATTGGAGTGAACCACTAGTATCCTTCTTGAGGACGAAAACATTCCCTCCAGACATGACTCTCGTTAGGAAAAGGAGTCTAGAACAAGAAGCCCTAGAGTACTCACTCATTGGTGATAATCTTTACAAGCGTGGTAAGGATGGTTACCTGAGACTATGTGTCCATGAGAGTGAATATCTTAAGATCTTGAAAACTGCTCACCAAGGTGTAGCAGGAGGACACTTTGGACCAGATCGGGTGATCAAAGCAATACTATTTGCGGGCTTCTGGTGGCCGACCCTTCACATGGATGCACATACCTATGTGAAACGGTGTGATGTCTGTCAGCGAACTCAGTATCCTATACGCAAAGACGAGATGCCACTGAAACCTATGATAGGTGGACGTGCATTCTCTAAGTGGGGAATAGACTTCGTAGGTCCTATTAATCCCCCAGCTAAGGGTTCCCATGCTGAATATATCATTGTTGCCACGGACTATCTAACCAAGTGGGTAGAGGTAAAAGCCACAACGAAGAACGATGCTCAAACAACAGCTAAGTTTTTATTTGAGAATGTGTTCACTAGATACGGGCTACCTATAGAGCTAGTTAGTGATAGGGGCACTCACTTCTTGAATGAAGTTATTGAAAATCTGCTCCAAGAATTCTTGGTAGTACATAAGAAGTCTGCCCCCTATCACCCTCAAGCAAATGGCCAGGCTGAGAGCACCAATAAGATTATGTGCAATGTGTTGACAAAATTAGTGAACAATAAATGCTCTGATTGGGACAAACAGCTACACCATGTTGTTTGGGCATACCGAGTCGCCTACAAAACGGTACTCCAAGCCACCCCCTTTCATATGGTATTTGGCCAAAATGCAGTGCTACCTTTGGATTTCTTAATACCTACATTGAAAGTAGCACAGGAGCATGAATGGACAGGTCATGAACCCTCCTCTAGACTGTTTGACCTTGAATGATTAGGAGAAACAAGACTGAGGGCGGCTGCAGGGATATGTGCAGCTAAGAAATGACAGAAGGCCTACTTTGATGCCCACGTTAAGGATAAAGGTTTGAAGGCAGGCGACCTAGTACTAGTATACACGTTGAAACAACATGCGAGGAAACTGGAGAAGAGAGGCTACGGACCCATGATCATTAATAGAATCTCAACAAGTGGAGCAGTGCAACTAGCCACATTAGAAGGCGATGTTCTCCCAAGCTACATAAGCGGATGCAGGGTCAAGTTGTATCAGGAACCTCTCAAAGAGGAAATGCTAAGTCGACTCAATAATGCTAAGAAACGCAAAGAAGCAGAAAAGTGAATTCGAGAAGAAGCCCAAGCAGAAGCCTTAGAGCGCATACGGAAAATGAAATTAAGAAGACAAGGTAGAGAGCAACCTAGGCCAGAGGCCGATGCAGATCAAGGATATCACATGGCTATGTGTGAAGTTTCAGGTATCAGCTCCCATAGGATAATTGATCGACGTCCTTTTATAACCTTAGATATAGGACAAGGAAAGGATGCAAGGACTGTAAGAGCCTTGATTGACTCAGGTGCAGCCACTAGTGCTGTTAAATTGTCTTACTGTCAAGAGTTGAAGTTAATTGTCAATCCTATTGAAGCATATCTCATAGGATTGGGGGGTGTGGAAACCCCTTGCATGGGCGAGGTGGAACTTCCCCTCTATATTCAAGACGAAGCAATGACAGTCAAAGTACTAGTGTGTCAAGATGAGGACCTCACTGAGCCTCTTGTCTTGGGTCAGGACTGGATCTATGATCATGCAGTCAACCTAAACCTAAGAAGCGGACTTCTTCAGGTATGGGTAAATCATAGTCGAATTACAGTTGAATTGGAAAATGAGGCACTCAAGGAACTAGGTAAGGCACGAACTCCTAGTCCTTCCAGGGGTGCACATGAAGTTGACAGTGCTATTCTTGTCCAAAAATGTATGATGCAGAAAGAGGATTGTTTCAACAACGAAGTCAAGGATAAGACGGCACTCCCTTCTTTTCCTATGGCCAGAAGGATGCAGCAACCAATGGCAGATCAAATACAGAGAAAGCAGAGCACTACCTATACTGGAAGCCAAAAAAAGGAGCAAAGCAGATTGTTTCAGCCGATGAAACAAGTATGGAGGCGAAAAGGCGAACACCCTGTTCCGACCAGGCCAACACCACGGCCAAAACCTCTTATTAGTAATCAACAACACGACACTAATAAGAAGTCCTTCATAAATTCTTCTGCGAAAGTGAAGTCTATTTGGGTACCCAAGAAGTCAATGAAGGCCAGCCCACAATCACGACAAATCTGGGTGCCTAAGGCTTGCTTGCGGGCTCAAATAGCTACACCAAGGCCAAACCCTGTACAACATGTTTCACTCACGCGAACATCTGAGGCCCAGTCTTGCACATCACACACTAACACGTATTCTTCCATGAGCACAAGTAGAATCACTTGTAAATGGGTCCTTAAAAAGCCCCATTTTTCAAGTAAATACCCTATCACACTCTCGAGAGTCTCCACAAAGTCAAGATCAAAACCTATCCATTGCATTTGGCAACCTAAAACTTGTAATAAACCCCCGGACCCCAGTTGTAAATCCATGTCCACCTACTAACTACGTCACTCTCACATTACATCATTCCGCTTAGTTCTTAGGTCCACCCAATTCCTAACTACACACACAAGCACCGAGCACTTACGAACCCCTTAACCTCTCTCGAACCTCATGTTACTGTTGTAACGGGGACACAGTGTCATTTTTGTGTCCATTGCAATGTTAACATCTATTCATATATTCTCACAGAACCAGCTGCGAAGTTTTCAACATGGCTGAGGCAGCAGGAACTAGCTCTCAAACAGAAACGAGCCAGCAAGTGGTGGACTTAGACAGTTTACCCGTTTTGCCTGAGACAAATGAAAGACCAGAAGAATTGCAGGCCATCAAAATCATACCTATAGCGGACCCTCATAGTGGCCATACCATGCCCGTAGGAAAAGCTTCCCACTGGTTTAGTGAAGTGGCAGGACCCTTGGGAGAAGGAACATACCTATGAGAATCAGAGTTGGACTTCAATGGGAAGCAAGGTAAATACCATTTCTTTACAAGAGAATTCGAGAAGTTACAAAATGCAGAAGGTCTACGTTCGATATGGGAGAAGGCAGGATTGGATGCATATTTCAGTGCACTGCTCCCAAAGCCTGACTTCATGCGATGCTACTATCTCATCAACACCTTGACTCCAAACAAGAACCCAAAAGGTGCAAGCTCATTTGTAATCCCATCTCTAACGAAAGGAAATGAGCTCAAGAGGTTTAGATTATCAAACAACTTGGTTAGAGAGGCCCTAGATATGTGCGGAATGCATATTCCTACAGAGAAGGAAACCCTAGTGCCGGATTACATGAAGAATCAAAGCCTCACCAAACTCAAGGACATGGTGTCCATGACGCCTAATATTGCAATACACCTTCGCATGTGCATGCAACACTTTGCTTTTCCTGCACAAGATAGATTCACCATGCTGCCCAAAAAGATTTGGTTTAGTTTGTATCTGGTAGAGACACAGAGCCTCACCATCAACTTACCCCACTGGATAATTGATCAGATACACCTGGCTCACAAACGATGGCCGCGGAAACAGGTTTTATATGGATGTTGTGCTCTGACGAGAATAATTTATAGGTGTTTGGCTTATGACATCCCTATTCAACGGGCCCTAATGTGGAATTGTGTACAGCAGTTTAGAGGCAGGACATCCACTGGACCCCCTTCTAAGAAGATGAGAGGCACTGTCCAAGTCCCTTGTGCTCAACCACGTGGAGCCACCCTAACACCAGACGTCACCCCTCCACCCCGAAGAGTCCGACCATTCACACTTCGACTTCCAAGACGCAGCACCGATGGTCCTAACTTGATATTCCCTCCCATCCCAACCGATCTTGAATTTCCCAGTGGTGCACCTTTGGAGGAACTCATGAATGAAGACTTCGAACAATTATTACAAGATGTAGAGCTGGAGGCAGAAGAGGCACAACAAGTGGAGAATGTGCAAACGCAAGCAACAACCTCCCAAGTACCTGTCACCACAGTTGAAGTGGATGAAGAGGATAATGAAGACGAAGAACAGGAGGAAGATGAGGAGGATTATGATCAAGAGCATCATGATGAGCAACAAGAAGTGCCAGAACTTGTAGGTGCACCTGCATATACAGCTCAACTACAAAGGTTATACGACACAATCAAAGCAGTACAAGAAAGGCATCAACTCTCTCTTGTGTCAAGTCAAGCTTTGATGCAAGAAATGCTATCAGATGATGGGGTGGATCAACATTTTATTGACACCCTCAAATTAGTGTCAGAATCTTTAGGAGTTCCGGAGGCTGTCCACACAGCAGTCCGCCAGTCCGTGAGGTATGACAAACGCAGAGTTGACACATTACCACGCGCAGGTAAGACTATCAGGATACCCGTCACAGAACAAGAAGTACCCATTGAAACCACAGCTACCCCCACCACCACCATTGACCTCTCTGCTGAAACCTTCGTTCTGACATCACCCATCTCACCCCAGCATCCCCCATCACCACCTTCTCCACCCCCACCACCACCTCCCACCATGGAAGAAACGACAGTCATCACCTCTACCTTCACTTATAACCCATCCTCATTCACATCATTCTCATTTCGAGAACCCACCTCACAAGACACCCTCTTCTCTTTCGTCACCAATCCCTTGTACACTTCAACCCTTCTATCCTCCGAACCCATAACTGGCCATCCCATAATCCCAAGTGTGGTTGGAAACCCAGCACCCATAGAAGGCACCCTGTGTTTCCCAAGCCTATCCCCCAATACGGGTACCTCCATTCCATGACCCTCACTTCCCATCTGGCCCCTACACCTCTTTCAACCTGACCTCACCACCCCAATACCCGTCCTTTGTGGAGCAGTTCATCCGCTCTCCAATGTTTCAAAGGCACATTTCCCCGATGTTCGCAACGACATCAATTTACACGAACACCACACTCACTTCACCTACCATACCCACCTACATGGTAGCACCTATACACACCACTCTGTCTGACCCAATGGACATTTCACCCACCACAGCACCTCTCCCCACAATTCCACCCTCTCCCCCTCCACTACCCCCCACCTCACCACTCACCACATCATTGGCACACACAGCATTCACTACCTCCCTCCCCAATCCCACCTCCCCTGCATTTCAAACTCTTCCCCTTGCATCTCATAATGTCAATAGCACGTTCAACACATTACTTCAGTGTGCACATCAACTACAACAAGAATACCATCAATTGGAAGAACGCACTACGGCCCTCCAGGCAGAATCTCAGCGTCTGCAAGCTAGAGTCACCACTCTTGAAGCTGATTACCAAACGCTCCTAACCGAGCATACCACCTTACAGCAGGCTCACTCCAAATTGGAATCAAAGACATCGACAGTAGATGATCAAACAGTCAAGGAACTAGAAACAGTGCTCCAAGCGCAAATGATATCTAATGCTACACTCAGACGCAACCTTGGGTTATTAAGGAAGCATATGGAAGCAGCACTAGAAGAGAACAAGAGGCTTCAACAGCAAAACCAAGACAACTTTGAAGCGGCTATGGAAGGAACTGCAGGAGCAACCATTAGCCCTACCAAGTATAGAGCAGTTCCATTGGAAGACATTCGTATCTTACTTGAGGAGCATGCAAATTTCTTGGAGTCATATGAAAAGTTAGAGACTGAATGTGCAGACCTAAGGAAACAGATAGCCAGTGCCCCAACAGCTCAACAGGAGCCGATAATTTTGCAACATTCCACAGAAGAATTAGAGACCCTCCGGAAACAGGTGGCAGAACTCCAAGCACGCCTCTTACCATATGAAAGGCCACCCTCGCCCACTGAAGAACCAGAACCTGAAACAGTAGTGGAAATCGCCATCGATGACAGCTATGAAGAGCCGTACGAGTCGATGCCAACACCCGGTGGTCGGATTACAGAGGAAGGACAGGACACTTTAGAAATTCAAGTTCCAGATTAGGTCAAAAGGGTCGAGAAAGTGGGTAAGACACATGATGATCGTGTTGCCGTGCAAATGCAATCTCTCACAAATCTGGAAGAAACTGTCCTTCGGTCTTCTTACTTTCAGAACCTATCCCACCAACGGTTAAACACAACATCAGAGTCGCAATACATGCCTTATTTTGTCTTGTTACATGATTATAATGCAGAAGTTAAAAGACATACAGGGAAGGAGCCCACATTTGCCACTCAATTTGAGCCAGAGGACTTACCGACAGATGCGCGTGCGGGCTCGATTTTCCAGCCTAATTGGCGTGCACGTCTACTAACCGATTACCCTGAGATGATGAGCACCTGGGCAACCATGCCACTGTATATCAAGTATAATCCATGTTATTGCCCAATGGTACGTGGCAGATCATGGCAAGCATTTGCGATCAAGGTACGCAACAATAAAGAATGCTCGGCTTTGGTTAACTATCCATATTTTGCTCCACCTCGAGGGACCCCAACCGTAGCCTACATGATATCAACAATTCGGCACTGGTCTACACGTCTAAATAATGTACCCGACATAGCAGCAAAAATGTGTATGAAAATATTCGAGCTCATGACCATTGTCTTCAAAACCTTTTGGAATGTACAAGCTCCATACATCTCTGCCCCTGGATTCTCCCAAGGTAACAAGGATTTAGTCTACGACATGAGCCAGACTCCCTCGGTCACTATAATCTTTGCCTAGCATGCACGAATAAAGTACTTACCCGCATGCTTCAAGCAGACATTTGAGGAAATGTTCTCTACGGGATTCTGGGAATATCATTCAGAAATTTTCATTCCCAGACCCACACATTTGCTACATCTATTCGCAGTAGAACAAGCGATCCATGCAGATCAGTTACGTCTACCACATCTGGACATTCCAGGACCAATTGATTGGGATCGTATGATGACAGACTTGGCCAAAGGACTACGCATACAAGAACATCAACTTGCCACTCAGGTTGTGGAATATTACATCCAACACTCCCAGCAACAAGGGTCTGTCAGGGACGACAGACGCGAGAGAGGGGGGGGTGTTGAGAGCAGTATGGGCACCCAAGGACTAACTAGACAAGGAAGCCAACGGAGAGAGTCAGAGCGGGGTGAAGGATTAAGTAGATAAAGCAGTCGACGCAAATCTGGCAGATAGGCGCTTCAAATTTTTCCAAATCAACATCTTTATAATAGTGGTTCTTATCACTAACAATCATTTTAGAAGTACCTACATATCAATTGTTAGCTCAGGAAATGGTTGGTTTTGATGCACTAATGTGGTTCTATTTGGCAGGAAAATGTGTTTGATTTCAGGTACTTGAGGCATGAGTTTGATAATTGATGAGTAGCATGTGGAGATATTGATTGCAGGGTATGTGCAACAAAGCCAAAACAAGGAGGCCATCAGGTGTTTTGAGGAGATGCAGAGTGAGAGACTCTCACCAGATGAAGTGACCTTTGTGTGTATACTAAATGCTTGTGGAGAACTGCAAAACATTGACAAGGGCAAAGAAATACATCATGAAATAGTCAGGCAGGGTCTACTTGGAACAAACATCGAAATTGACATTGCTGTGGTGACACATGTATTCCAAATGTGGCAGATTAGAAATAGCGCAAGAAGTACTAGATGATCTTTTCAAGGATGCTGTGGTTTGGTCTACACTTGTTGCAAGGTATGTGCAGCAGGATAAAGCTGATGCAGCATTGAATTGTTTTGATCTCATGGAGTAGAAAGGCATTTCCCCAGATGGGATGACCTTCATTCACATCTTGAAAGCATGTGGCTGCTTGAGAATGGTGGAAAAGGGCATCCAAATTCATGGTGAAGTTGTCAGGCAAGGGTTGCTTGACAAAAACGTTGCACTTTGCACTACATTAATAGATATGTATACAAAAGGTGGTGTACTTTCAAGAGCAAAAGATGTTCTTGATGAACTCCCTGTTTCATGTGTAACTGCTTGGTCTGCATTGATTGGAGGATATGCTGAACAAGGGCAGTGCCATGATGCTTTGACTTGCTTTGATCAGATGCACAGTAAGGGTCTAATGCCTGATGCGATCACTTTTTCTTGTCTGCTTAATGCATGCAGTCATTCAGGCCGACTAGATGAGGGTCAAATTTGTTTCCAAATTATGCGCATGAAATATGGTATCGAGCCAAGCGTAGAGCATTACACTTGCATGGTTGATCTTTATGGTAGCGCGGGCCATTTTGACAAGGCAATAGCGGTGATTGAAAGCATGCCTTCATCTGATCACTTATTTGTGTGGTCTGCCTAATTTGGGGGTTTTTTTATCTCCTTCGGCAGCAAAAAAAGAGAGGGGGCTATCTATCGCGCGCGTTTAGGAGGATAAGGGAGACGAACGCGTGGATTGAGGGAGGGGCATTACCTGGTGGTGCTTGCTGGAAGGCACGGATCGTGGAAGAAGAGAAAGAGGAAGGAGCAACGGGTTTTTTTTGTTTTCATAGCTGGAGATATTGGGCTTCTGGATACAAGAGACTTGTTTGGTGCGCGTTACAGGAGGGAATACCGTGTCGGATAGCTGGAGATTACAACAGAGAAGGGAAGAGCAGATATCAAGGTTCTCAGGGAGGATCGATGGGGAAGATGGGATGACTACTATTGTGCGCAACTTGGGAAGGAGTGCTATGCAGCTTGATGGAGAACCATAAGGGGGGGAAGGCTTGCTGTACTGGGGGAGTTCTTTTCTCATTTTTCGAAAGAGGAAATCAAGGGGATTTTCAGAGGTAACACACACAGAGAGAGAAAAAGGGCACCAAAGGCCTGCCAAGAGGAAGGAGATTAACGAAAGGGGGGAGGACTCATTCTCTACAGAGGAAAAAAAAAAAACAAGTTTCGGGGATGCGTATTAGCTGTTCACTCTTGGGAACCGTCAAGAGAGGTGGAAGCGGAGGGCAACAGTTCATATCGTGTGGAGGACAGGAGGTGTGCAGATAGACAGAGATAGAGGCAGTTCAAGGTTCATTGGGGAAAAGATCAGCAGTCAAGCGGAGAAGTTTTAGTCCCGAATGTTAGGTTCATGTGGTGGGGATTGGACATTCAATGGGATGGTAATGGGAAAAGCGATACATCCTGCACACTGAGGAATTGTGCTGAACTCGTAATGGAGAAATCTTGCAGGTGGAACATGCTTGAAGAAGGAAGTTCAAATAGACCGCTTCAGAGGTTTCCAATTAGCAGGGGAATTCAAATGATGAGCAGGGGGCAGTTGAAAAGAGGCGCTCAGAGTTCTTTTGAAGACGAGGATAGTAGGCAGGGATCGCAACATTAGGAAAGAGTTCGACATTAAGAGGCATAAAGTTGAAGATAGGGAGGATCAGTAGATGTGAGATGTTCCCTCTCTTTGCAGCGAGGCAAATAACAGGAAGGATCAAAGCTACTCAGTGAAGGTCTCCTTTACCGATAATGAGCCTGAAAACGTGTGAAATGGAAATCCACTTCAGTTCTGCAAAGTTAAGAGAGCACACTATGGCGCACTAGACATCAATTGAAGGGACTGGGAGACTTCTGTGGGTAAAGTGGGCTGCAACTTCTGAAAGTGGCAACAGAGGAGTGGAAGGGGAAGGCATTGAAGAAGGGAGCAATCGGAAAAAGGGGAGGTCTCCCTTCGCTGTCGAAGTAAGGAAGGCAATATTGTGGGGGCGGTCTCTAGCGTGATCTGGTTTTTTTCTTTCAGCTACTAGGCTCTCGCTCAGACCCGGGGAAAGTTGGGATCCATGAAGAAGATCTTGCAACAACGGAAGAGCTCTGATCCATAGAGAAGATGTATGCATGCTGCTTATACGAGGTGGGAAGAAAAGGGATCGTCAAAATCTGATGGTGCTGACACATATGGATGATAAAGAAGAGGAGATTATCTTGTTGTTGATCTAAAAATGGTTAAGTGAAGCGCAAATTTTGCTCCAAGATAACAAGGTGTCAAAGGGGGGTTTGATCGGCAACAGTAGAGGAAGGGCGCTCTTGGACTGGGGCTTGAGGAGATATATCAGAAGAGCCAGGTGCGGTTGGTCACCACTTGCTTACTGAAGGCTGACTGGGAGCTCTGTGGGGATCCTTTCTGTTCTCTCTTGGGTCGTGCATAACCAGCCGTCAAGAGGAAGTAAATGAACAGGCTGCAGATTTGAGAAGGCTGGGAGAAAAGGCAACAGAAGGGGGAAGTTTCCACGCAATGGAAATCTGAAAGGATTGATTTTTTTCTGGCGATGGAAAATTTTGCAGAATTCGGGAAATTGAAGCATGGAAGCTCTTGGGAATTATACCCAACCGATCGACATGTGACATTGTATGGGCAAAACAACAATAAGTGATGGAGATACTGGTGCACATCTGAAGACAGTAATCCGTGAAGTTCCTTTGATCATGACGTGCAGCATTTCATTTGAGGCTTTGATATCATCATGAAGCATGCGAAACCATATTGGCAAAGATGTGGCAATAATGAGAAATAGTCATCATCAAATGGTTGTTTTGGATCACTGAACGTTGTCAAAAATAAAATTTTACAGTAAGTTGGGAGTTGCATTGTAATTATTTTTGATGCTTTACTGTTATTTTATTCCTTTGGAGAAGTAGAGGCAACCAGAAAAAGGAGTACTGGGTGTGCCTCTTTCAAGAATAGAAAGGAAGGATAGGTGGCGGACAGTTTTGACATCGGAAAAGAGATGGGGAGATCATCGTAGGGTAGGGATTTGCTCTCGAAAGTTTTCGAATACAAGGAACGCTGGAATTCGTACTTCTACAGAGGGTTTTGCTGATGAATATAGGAAAAAGAAAAGAAGTTTTTGGGTCCTGAACCTCAGGGCAGCTTGGTTCACGTGTAGCAGGATCAGCCAAAGTTTATGGTGGATGTTACAAGCCTTCGTTGATGGATACAAAGGAGCAGCAGCAGCTGTCTAACTTTGAGAGAAATGCATAGATTGACAGAAACTGAAAAAGAGTTTGCAACAGGTCTGGCAGTAGGGTGGAAGCAATCGGATTATTAGAGCCAGACAACAATCAACACAAGTGACGGGCAGATTTGATTAGCATGCAAGACCTTTGCTTGGAGATGCTAATGATGCGCATGATCAGAGCTTCAGAGTGAAATTTTAGTTTTGACACTGAGTTGCAGAGCTGAAGATATAAGCCTATATGGCACATGAAAGAAACACGTGCTGAGTTCTCTGGAAAGTTATGGTTCATGACATATCGTAACACATCAGAGATTGATGATAATTTGGTGGAAAACAGATACAGAAACAAGTAGCCGCAAATCTCGTAAAGATAAGATGTACAGAAATAGGCATATACGCGTTCAACATGTGTCTGCAAGGTATGCGTACTCATATCCAGGTCAATCAAAGGCAGAGCAGTAATGCGTAGTGAATATATATTCGCAAATCATATGCAATGGAGGAATTTGCAGGTTTTAAATCTCATCCCATGTGCGAGGCTGGCAAGTCGTCATATTTTATCAACGTTTGTTTTGAACAATACTGTAGCTTATTGACAGAGGCCGAGCGGGTTTAAATGAGAATAGAACAGGCTTTGCTGAAGCGCTAAGCACAATCCTTCGTGAAATTGCTGATGATCTTGGAAATAGCAACCATGGTTGAATAAAGATCGGTAGATTGAAAGACAACGAGCATAATTAGAATAATTATTCTAATTGACAGAGATGTGCACGGTTATACGAGTGTGAGAAAGAGAGAGTGCATGAGAGAAGGGTCAGACATATGTGTGTGCAGATGAGTGCATGTGTGAATGAAGGTATGTATGGGTGTGTGAGTGCATGTGTGTGTTTGGGTGTAAGAGAAGTGTGAGTGAGAAAGAAAAGGAGGGCAAGGAAGAGAGGAAGAGACCGAGTGTGCAAGTGTAGGTGTAAGTGGAAGTATATGAGTGTGTGTAGGTGAGTGGGTAAAAGAAAGGGAAAAGAGTAGGTGCACGTGAGTGAGTGAGAGGAAGGAGTTAAAAGTAAGAGAAAGGGTACGAAGAAATCAGAGTATATTCGAGCACTAGTGAATAACTTGAGGAAGGATAAGCGGTACAATATCGCGTGATTGCAACAAAGCATAAGTATAAGTAGGCACTTTTCCTTGGGCTTAGGAGCCCTTCATCAATGTTCATATTTTTTAGACTCCGTTTAAGCCCTCAAATTGGCCCTGGAACCTAATTTTTAACTAGGCCGGACACTAGGTCTGGACAGGGCCAAAACCTAGTCAAAAACTATAAATATAGCTAGAGAGCTCATTTTTGAGGTTAGCTTGTAATAGATTTGAACTTGTAAGAGCTTTTTGAAAGTAATCTAAGAACTCATTTGCTTCTCACTCTTTGTCTTACTGTGTGTGCGCGTGTGTGTATATGTGTGTGCATCTTAGTGTGCTTCTCACTCACGCACTTGTGCCTTCACTTGCTCGAGGTCTTCATACCATCCTCACGTCTTCCCGGATTGACATTAAAGGAGGTGCTACTCATCACTGAGCTACACAAGGCATCTATAGACAATTCTTGTAATCGCACAACAGCCATTTAAGGTATGCTTCCTCATGCCTCGCTTGCCTGCTTCATATAACTGGTCCAAAATCCATACGGGCATTTTAATTGGCAAGCCTCCAGTCTCTGCTAGGTATAATCCATACCATATTTTCTTATGAGGTTGGGTGAAGCGGTCTTGAGCTGGAAATGCGAAGTGTTGAAGGCACATCCGCAGTGGTATGGCGATGTTGGGGGTGAGGGCACACATTTCTTTCAACTTCTTGATTTTGTTGTTCTTCATCGACTCTGGTATCAAGGGATCTCGATCGGAGGGTACATGGGTGCCATACATCTGAAGGGCTTCCCTGATTAAAGTAACATTCAATTCAAACTTCTTCATTTCTTCCTGGTTTGATAGAGAGGGCACTAGGAATGTGCCTGAATGATCTTTATCTCCTGTGGGCTTCAGTGTGGCAATCAAGTAGTAGCACCTGAGAAAATCGGTCTAGGCAAAGCTGCACTGAAGTAATCTTGCAATCCCGCTTTCTGCCAGATATCCTGAAGAGGAGCTGCATTCTGTAATGTTTCAAATTCTCTTGAGAAGAATTGGAATGTCCACCATACTCCTCTGAATTCCAACTTGGATTCCCAGATATGATCTGCGTCTCCCAAGTCTCCTAGCATCTCATTGAACCAATGAGAATGCCCCTTTACTCTTTCTGTTAGGCCACTTGGTGGATCCGGAATGGGAATTCTTCTCACGTTCAAAAACTCTTCAAGCCTAGCTGTCGGTGGAGCCTCCACAGGCATGGTATCCCAATTGCTTTGAGTGCTAGTGCCTGCCTGAGAGCTCGTCCCTGCTGCTGCTGCCATGGGAATCGGGTGCTTATCTGCTAGAAGAAGAAAGGCACATTAGTGTTGCATAGGAAACAGGATGTAATGGTGTTCCCTTCACAATACTAACATGACAATCCCAAAGGTTAGTGGTTAGAGGTGAAGTGTTTGTGATAGATGTGAGTGGTGATTAGAGGTCAGTGTCATCCTAGATGCATACTTTGGTTATGCAATGGACTCAGAATGCACCTATGTCAGAGTGGATGGATTTACAAAATTGGGTCAGGGGGTTTGATACATGGTTTAAGTCTCCACACTTTGATAGAGGATTCGTAGAGCTTAGAGCTAAAGACAGGTAGAGATTTATGAACTAGTGTGTGATGGATTTGGGACCTTTTGGGCACCCATTTCCAGACATTCCTCGGTTGGACTGAGTGTGGGTCAGGGTGGTATTTAGGTAGAGTTCTTGCGTTGTTAGTCGAGAGGACTTGTGAGTGTTGAATTATGCCAGTAACTAGAGTTGGAGCTATTTGGGCTCGTAACCAGGCCTTGGGCACCCATATGTGTCTAGCATTGGGGCTAGCCTTCATTAACCGCTTAGGGACCCAAATAGATGTGGTGCACCTAGGAGGTTGCCTAGGGTACTCCTTCAATTTTGTCCTTGATGGTGTGGCTTGTTTTTTGCCTCCTCGAGAACCTGCTATTAGAGTTGTGGGTTTTCCATCCTTGCGTATCCAGATCTGCTTCGCACCACGAGGTACTCCGTGTTGCACTGGTTGGCGCTCCTGCCTCTTGATCAGCGGCCTCCTTCGTGTCGACTGATGTTCGGTCTGCCTGTTTAGAATCTTCTTTGGATCAGCTGGGAACTCCTTATTGGCGCCTGTACCTTCGGTAAGCTGGACACTCCTCTGCACCATAGAACTCTGGACAAGAACATCATTGTTACCTTCATGTGGATTCTTGGAGAGACCAAGAGTTGGTGCCCTTCCTACTGGTTTGAGTGCTTGATTTTCTAATTCAATCGTAAGATAGCTTTGGCGTGCCCAAGCCTGAAGAATTCCACTTCTTAGGTTGAGGTTGACTGCGTGATCATAGATCCAGTCTTGGTCCAAGACAAGAGGTTCGGTAAGATCCTCATCTTCACACACTAGCACTTTTGTTGGCATGAGGACCTCTTGAATGTAGAGGGGAAGTTCCACCTCTCCCATGCAAGGGGTTTCAACACCTCCTAATCCTATCAGATATGCTTCTAGGGGTTTTACCTCCAATTGCAGCTGCTGGCAGTAAGAAAGCCGAACTGCACTAGTGGCTTCACCTGAATCAATTAAAGCTCTTACGGTCCTTGTACTGTCTCCTTGTCCAACTTCTGGTCACAAAAGGTCGTCGATCCACTATCCTATGGGTACGTTCACCTGAAGCCTCACACATGGCCATGTGATAGCCTGGAGACTCTTGAGTGTCAATCATAGGCTGATCTCTCCCTTGCCTCCTCAATTTCATTTGTCGGATGCGCTCTAAGGCCTCTGCCTGTGCTTCTTGTCGAATTCATTTTTCCTCCTCTTTACGTTTCTTGGCAGTGTTGAGCCGATTTAACATCTCTTCTTGGTATAACTTGACTCTACATCCGCTTATGTAGCTAGGGAGAATATCACCTTCCAAAGTGGCTAGTTGTACTGCCCCACTAGTTGAAATCCTACTTATGATCATAGGTCCATAGCCTCTTTTCTCTAATTTTCATGCATGATGCTTCAATGTGTAGACTAGGACTAGGTCTCCCGCTTTCAAGCCTTTATCCTTCACATGTGTATCAAAATATGCCTTTTGCCTCTTCTTCGCTGCATAGATTCCTGCTGCATCTCTCAATCGTGTCTCGCCTAGACGTTCAAGATCAAAGATTCGAGAGGAGAGTTCATGGCCTGTCCAATCATGCTCTTGTGCTACTTTCAATGTAGGTATCAAAAAGTCCAAGGGTAGCACCGCATTCTGACCGAACACCATCTGAAAGGGTGTGGCTTGGAGTACCGTTTTATAGGCCACTCGGTATGCCCAAACAGCATGGTGTAGCTGTTTGTCCCAATCACAGCATTTATTGTTCACTAATTTCGTCAGTACATTGCATAAGATCTTATTTGTACTCTCAGCCTGGCCATTAGCTTGGGGGACATAGGGGGAAGAATTCTTATGTACTACCAAGAATTCTTGGAGCAGATTTTCAATAACTTCATTCAAGAAGTGAGTTCCTCTATCACTGACTAGCTCTATAGGTAATCCATACCTGGTGAACACATTCTCAAACAAGAACTTAGCTGTTGTTTGTGCATCGTTCTTTGTTGTGGATTTTACCTCTACCCACTTAGTTAGATAGTCAGTGGCCACAATGATATACTCAGCATGTGAACCCTTAGCTGGGGGATTAATTGGGCCTACAAAGTTTATTCCCCACTTAGAGAATGCACGTCCACCCATCATAGGTTTCAGTGGCATCTCATCTTTGCGTATAGGATACTGAGTTCTCTGACACACATCACACCGTTTCACATAGGTATGTGCATCCATGTGAAGGGTCGGCCACCAGAAGCCCGCAAATAGTATTGCCTTGATCACCCGATCTAGTCCAAAGTGTCCTCCTGCTACACCTTGGTGAGCAGTTTCCAAGATCTTTAGATATTCACTCTCATGAACACAAAGTCTTAGGTAACCATCTTTTCCACGCTTGTATAGATTATCACCAATGAGTGAGTAATCTAGGGCTTCTTGTTCTAGACTTCTTTGCCTCGTCATAGTCATGTCTGGAGGGAATGTTTTCGTCCTCAGGAAGGATACTAGGGGTTCACTCCAATCCGGCACTATGGACACTTGATAAAGAGTGACATGTTCCACAGGTGGTTTAGTGCAGCAGATTGGGCATTCCTTGCACAACTTCTGGACATCAGCTTCCGTAGTCAGCCAATGCACTCCTAGTCTCCTTAGGGTCTGTAGGGTTCGTTGTCTTGAGTAGTGTTGCTCCAATGCACCTACATGTGCTAATTGCAACCACTTAGCGTACTCGTCCTCTTCTACACAACAAGCCAAGATCCCTTGATTTGTGTGCTTGTACATACTTCCAGCCATGATGTGGTACTTCTAGGCTTTTACTACCTTTCTATCCTGTGTGGCTATTACTGGGTGGTTAGGCCCGTATGTCAATACTGGCACTAATGGCTTAGCCCACTGCGGCACCACTTCTAAATTAAACAAGTAAGCATCAAGTAAGTCATCTAATACTACTGGTGGGGCCTCTCCATATGTGAGCCTAGAGAAATGGTCTGCTCTCAAATGAGTCCTGCCTTTCCTCACTACTACCTCAAAGTCATATTCCATTAGTAAGAGAAACCATCTTACTAATCTGCTTGTATTACACGGCTTGTTTACCAGGTATAGTAGAGCTTGGTGATCAGTAAAAAATTTGAACTTATTTGCAAGCAAGTAGTGTCTAAATTTTTAACCGCGTACACCATGCCTAATCCTTCTCGTTCGGTGGTTGTATAGTTCCGTTCAGCAGCATTCAATTGTCTACTGGCATAGGCAATAGGGAGATCCATATTACCTTCACCCGTAGGTTGTGCAAGTACACATCCAATAGCATAATTGGAGGCATCCACATGAACATGGAATGGCTTGTTTTAATCTGGTGTGGTCAAGATTGGTGTTGAACATAATCTTCGTTTAAGCTCCTGGAAGGAATTCTCACATTCATCAGTCCACTCAAAGTTAGTCAGAAGTCCGTACATGGGCTTTGCAATGACATCATACATGTGAATGAACCGGCGGTAGTAACCACAATGCCCCATGAAAGCCTGTACTTCCTTGACGTTCTTTGGCCTAGGTAGTTCTGCGATGGCTCTCACTTTCTCTTCGTCAGTGGATATGCCGTTCTTAGACACTATGTGTCCTAGAATTTTGCCTTGCCTGACCATGAAAACACACTTTTCTGGGTTCAAGCAGACTTGATATTCTCTGCATTCATCAAAGATCTATCTGAGTTCAGGTATATGGGTCTGTCTAATGTTGGAATGTGCACACAGATCATCAACATAGACTTCCAAATTCTTCCTCAAGAACTCTTTAAATACGTGACACATCAATCTTTGAAAGGTAGCAGGTGCATTGGTAAGCCCGAATGGCATTACCCGAAAGGCAAATATGCCCCACTCTGTGGCAAAAGCCGTCTTATGCTGATCTTCTGGTGCAATGGCTACTTGATTGTAGCCAGAGAACCCATCTAGGAAGCTGTACACTTCCTTGCCTGCTACCCTTTCTAATAAATGCTCGGTGATAGGAAGCGGATAACTATCCCTGATAGTGGCTGCGTTAACCTTCTTCAACTTAATGCATTATTTGCCATTCTTCTTGGGCACCACTACAATGGGGGATACCCATTCAGTGTGCTCAATTTCATAGATAAACCCGGCTTCCACCAGACGATCTATCTCTTCTTTGATCTTGGCAGCGTAGTTGTCATTGTATGTGTAGGGCTTTTGCTTAGAAGGTTTGGCATCTGAGGTCATGGGGATTGTATGTGAGCATATATCAGGATCTACCCCTTTCAGGTCTTTGTAGCTCCAAGCGAATACATCTCTGTACTCCCTCAATAAGGCTATCAATTCATGCTCTTCGCCTTCCGTCAGGTCATGGCCTATGTATGTGCATCTCTCCTCTCCTTCTTCCACAGCTACCACAATTTTTTTGGTGGTTTCTTTGTTATCATAGGCCTCCCCTGATTGCGCCTCTCATTTAGGCATTCTGATCATGACTCTCCTGTCATCTATCTCATACTTCTTAAAATTTTTCGGAACCTCAAACAAAGATTCTTCCTCTTCTGGTGTGACTTCTCTCTTCTTTCTTTTCTTTCCTTCCTCCTTCAGGGTCACATGTGTGGATAGCCTTACATCATTTGTAAGCTCTCCATGCCTCTGGGGTTGAAATTCTACTTCATAGAAGTATTCTTCATCTGATGCAAAGGGTGGGTTCATAACGATTGACTCTAGATCGGAATCACTTGCATCCTCAAATGCATCAGGGCTAGGTTCACACTCTTCTAACACTGCCTCTCCCATGATTGGCTCTATGGAGAAGACTGAAATGTCATAGCCATCTTCATCACGGTGAGGTGTCCATTGTTCTTCATTGATGGCTACATCCATTGTTGCTAGGATTTCTGCCTAGCCGTGGGGTTCAAATTCCTCATCAGGAAAGACTACAGGTGCATAGGCTGGGTCTTGAATTGATCTATGTGTTTCTTTTGCACCTACCTCTCTGGCTTCTTCTCTTTTCTCTTCTTCTACTGCCACTTTGCACATCCATAAGTGGATGTCTTCATGCATCCATGAGGATCTTGATCCTATGGAATGCACAGATTCCGTATCATCTTTGGCTCTATGGATGGGATTCCATTGGATAGGAGGGACATCTCTATGAGAGTAATCTTTGAGATTCACTTTGGTCGTAACACCTAGGTGTTGCAGGTACAAGGAGTTGGTTCCCCAGTCCTGTACCACTTGCAATTGTCGCATAAATGGTCTTCCCAAGATCATTTCATAGGCATGATTCTAAAATCACATATAGCAAATTTATGCTCAAACTCAACACCACATGTAGTGAGAGTTATGCCTTCTAGCAATCCCAAGGGCCTCTCAATATGGCCATCGGCCATCTGCAATTTCATTCTCGTCGGTCGGAGTGCTGGCTTGCCCCAACGCTTCCAGAGGGAAGTTGTAGCAATTGCAACTCCTTCACCTGAGTCCAAAATTGCCTTGGTTGTGTATCCCTGATGGGTAACTTGGAGATAGGTATTTCCTTCTTCTCCTTCACTCATGTCTCCTATCTTATCCAATGGTATTTCAGGCACTATTCTATGAGATCCTACCTACGAACGCGATTTCGCTATGTCTCGCACTTGCTTGGCTACGTGTTTCCACGCTTCTGGCTTAACTTTGAGTAGCTCTTCTAAAGTGAGATTGCACTGCACCTTAGTGTTCCTTACTACCTCTGTATTCCTAGGTATGATTGAATCTTCGTTTCTTATCATGACTGTGGGCACTCTCAGGCAAGTAGACTTGGTTTCCCATGGGCCAGTGAAATGGGGTAATTCCTGCAGGGAGTTAGACTCGAAGTCTAACCTCTCTTGGTTTTGTGCATTCTCTTGCTCTCCATAAATGGAAGGAATATCTTGAGGGAATTGATCATGTGTGTCATCCACAAGTTCAATGGGAGGAGGGGCTTCACTTTCATTAGCCCATTTGTCTTCTTGAATCTCTCGTAGGAATTCTGGAGTGAACCTATTCTTAGAAGAGGAGGTGTCTGGTTCAGTGGAATTGGGCACATAAGCTTCCTGTGGGGGATGGCTTATGTTTTTGCTCGCCTCATCTCTTTCTCGATTTTTTTCTTCCTTGGCAGATCTTGCAATTATGCTCTCTAACTTCTCTAGGAGTCCATCCAAGTGCAATTGTGTCTTAGCTGAGCCTGAGTGGTTGAAACGGCGACTGGCTTCAAACATGGTATGAGCCAATGCGACCATTTTCGCACACAGCTTGGTTCTCTCTATCTCTAGGTCAGCTCTAGGGTAGCACTTGTCATGATCCGTCACATTTGGCCCTTCTTGGATTCTGGCCTGATATGCTTTAAGCATCATATCTAGATCTTCAGGAGTGGGGTCGGCTAGGACTGATCCTACTCTGGGTGGTGGGTGGGTTAAGGGTGGTGTATTGAAAGGTTGGGGAATGGAAGAAGATGGATTGGCGGTTAAAGGGAAAGGTGGTGGAGGGGTGGTGTGAGAGTGGTTTTGAGATGCGAGTTCACTTATCTTTGCTTTGGTTTCTCTCAAGCTTGCTTCAAGTTCGCTCATTTTTTGTGACCATTGTCTTTTCATTCTCTCCTGGCTATCTTTCCATGCTCTTGTCCTTTTCTTGGTTATACTCTCTGTCTCACTAACCTCGGCACTCTTTTCCTGCCCTACTCCTTGAGTTTGCTGCAAGGCTTGGGCTCTAGTGACCACATGCACTGGGGCTGTGGAAGTTATACTTCCCGTAGAGTCTACCACTAACCCAATGACGTTGATAGGAGTGATTTTAGGCATGTTATTAGGGTTCTTTGGGCAATCTCGTAGGAGATGCTCTTTTCCGCAGTCTTGACAGAAACCCTGAATTGTCGCTGGTTGGGGTTGTGTAGAGGCAGGCAGTGGACAGTCACGTATAAGGTGATCTCCCTGACATCTGAAGCATGGTCCTCTAGGGAATGGGGGTCGTACCTGCCTAGGTTGAGGTCTAGAGTTGGGGTTTGTGTACATGACATTAGCATACTCAAGCTCCCCACTATTTTCACTTGGATCCTCATAATAGTATGACTCGTTATGCTCGGGTGACTGCATGTAGTAAGCCTGTGGGCTATCAATATGTGTGGAGTCAAAACTATGGTCACTTGGATCACTGTCTGATAGCAATGGGGTGACTGGGACTATGGCTCTGTTTGGATTTTCTTCAGCAGATGCATATTTCACTGGGATCACATTGGTTGGAGCAGGGGGTTGCTGCACTAGGACTGGTTGAGGTCTCTACTGCCCTTGATAAGGTCGTTGATAAGGGTGTTGTGGTCTGTTGTATTGTTGTGGAGGGTACTGATTCTGGTATCTACCTTGTTGTGGATATGGCTGAGGGTAATTTTGCCTAACAGTTTATTTGCTATATGGGCAGTCCTATGCAGTGTGGTTGGTGTACCTCCGCTCTATGGTGCAGTACTGGCTACTAGGATTCACCTGGGGTTGGGCCATAATGGGCCATACATTTGCCATATGGTCACCTCCACAAGTGTAGCACCGCTTAACTCCGGCAAATCTTGGAATTTGTTTGCTAGAAACACCTAGTTTTTGAGCTACCTTCTCGGCAAGTTCCTCAATGGATGTGGACTAACCAGATGTGAGACTACTAGAGCTATCCGAATCCTTATAGATTTTTGATAGCTCTAACTCCTCGTCTAGATTATCCTCTATGTCTATGCACATGCGCACACATTCTTCTATAGTTTTGGGGTCCTTCAAATACACATATGACCTAAGCTTGGTGCTCAACAAGGCATCTAAGAACAAAGCCACTTTCTTGGCTGGTGTGGGTAACTCAGGCATCAGGCACCTCTCTAGGTATTGCCTAAACCGTCTTCCTGCTAGTCTGACCGTCTCTTGAGGTGTTTGCTTGAAGCTATGAATTAGTGAGGAAGTGTTGTGCCTTATACCACTCTTAGAAAACTCAATGATAAATGCTTCTAGGAGCTGGTCTATGTTTCTGAAATGCCTCTCGTTCAGTGGTTGAAACCACTGTAGAGGAGGTACTGGGGTATCCGCTTTTAACAAGAGTAAAGATTAAAGATTAACACTTCCAGTACGTCGCCTACTCAAGGGGGGTTCTCTTTAGGGAAGTATACCCTTTAACATTTCTGTGAGCAGGTAGATAACACGGATGGCACAGAGTGGTAAATACTTCGGAAAATATGGACAACAAATGACCCAAGAAGACCGTACACTTCTTGATTCAAATCAGGTGATTACAAGGTTGGGCAGAGTGATGCTCAAAAGTGCAAACTTAGGGCTAACAAGCCACCCTAAAAGTAAATAACTCCAATACAACAGATTCTTCCCATCAGCATAAGGGGCCAATGATATGCAGACTAACTCAGAACAATACAAATGGTAAGAATTTCTCAAGAGAATAGAACTTAATAGCAACACTGACTCACAGAAAAGAAAAATCCAAGCCACTCTCTTACACTATAGTGCTCATAGCCCTCCACTGAGAAGCCTACCCTCTGTATCCACACTACAGAGTAGCTCCTACAATAGGCTTGAAACCACAAAGTGCAAGAGAGGTCTTGTGCACGTACGCGTAGCTGAACCAATGTATCTCTAAAATTGTACATGTACTCCAGTGTGTGTCCAAATGAGCACAAATCCCTTGATTTTATAGGTCTCAATAGGCCAAGAGGGCCTTGCCGAATTTTCACGTCCACTGATCACGCGCCGGTTAATTGCCCAAGATTGGAGGGGTAGGTCAAATATTCCACTTGATTTGAATTAGATCCCCAAAAATAGGTAGTCGCCATGAATGGTTGGTGGCAAAAAGCTATTTCCTGCTTCCACTGCGTCCACTTCATACCTTTATCCCATACCGTCATAGGATTGGTGACTAATAAATCATTTCCAGTAGTTTGAACTTGTTTTGCCAATCATCCTGGTCATAGGGGTCGATCGACACAATAGGTTACTTGAAAATCCCGTCCATATTCCTTCTTCCTGGCACTCTTTAGATTAGGGTATACTTCTGAGGGCGTGCTTTACTTCATAGTCTTGCTGAAGGAAGAGGTCCCAGAGATGTGTATAATTGTGGGTGTGCATATGCAAAAATGTGTGTGTGGGTGTATATGTGTATGTGGGAGAGTGTGTGTTGCATGTGTGTGTGCGAGTGAGAATGTGTCATAGTAAGTGTGTGAGTGTGTGTTGAGTGGGGGGAGTGTGCAGATGTAAGGGTGTGTGTGTGTGCCAGTGGGAGTGAGTGTGGGTGGTTAAGTGTGAAAGTGTGTGTGTGTGCATGTATGTGGTTGTGTATATGTGGGATTGGGTGCGTGAGGGGCAAGGGGGGGGCCATGGGGGTGAGAGGGGGTTTTGAGGGATGAGATGGGGTGGGGCGGAGGCCATGGCGGAAGGGGGTAGAGGAGAGAGGGGAGGAGGCATGCGGAAGGGGAGGGTGGAGGAGAGGGGAGTGCGGAGGATAGGGGAGGGCGGAGGGTGGAGGATAGGGGAGGCGGAGGGCGGAGGGCGGAGGATAGGGGAGGGCGGAGGGTGGAGGAGAGAGATGGAGGCGGAGGATAGGGGAGGGTGGAGGGCGGAGGATAGGGGAGGGTGGAGGGCGGAGGATAGGGGAGGGCGGAGGGCGGAGGATAGGGGAGGCGGAGGGCGGAGGATAGGGGAGGGCGCGGAGGCGGGGGCGGGGCGGGAGTGTGATAGGTAGAGAGATAGAGAGAGGGGAAGAGAGAGGGGGTGAGGGGGTGGGCTGCGGGGCGGAGCGGGAGGGAACTGGGCGGAGGCGGGGGCGGCTTGCGGGCTGCGGGCGGGCGGAGGCCATTGGGCGGGGAAGGAGAGAGAAAGGAGGGGGAGAGAGAGAGGAAGGGAGAGAGGGAGGAGGAAAGAGAGAGAGAGAGAGAGGGGAAGAGAGGGGGAGAGAGAAAGTGAGGCGGGGGCGGAGGCGGAGTGTGTGAGGGGCGGGGGCGGAGGCGGAGTGTGTGAGGGGCGGGGGCGGAGGCGGAGTGTGTGAGGGGCGGGGGGCGGAGGGCGGTTGAGGAGAGAGAGAGAGAGAGAGAGAGAGAGAGAGAGAGAGAGAGAGAGAGAGAGAGAGAGAGAGAGAGAGAGAGAGAGAGAGAGAGAGAGAGAGAGAGAGAGATTGGGAGAGAGAGAGAAAGGGGAAGAGAGAGAAGGGTTCATCCGCAGGAAAAGAGAGAAATAGAGAGAGAGTGAGAGAAGAAAGAGAGAGAGAAAGAGATAGAGAGGGAGAGAGAGAGAGAAAGAGAGAGAGAGGGAGAGAGAGAGAGAGAGAGAGAAGGAAAGAAAGGAAGAAATAAAGAAAGAGGGGACGGGAGAGAGAGAAAGAGAAATGGAGAGGCATGCGGGCAGTGGGGAGAGAGAGAAAGAGGAAGTTAGAGAGAAAGAAGGGGAAAAGAGGGGTGCTACAAGGATGAAGCCACCAAAGATACTCCTTTGACTGAGTGACTTGGCCTATCATCATAGATAGGATTTCCACTTACTTTCAACATCTCCAATGTCATGGTAGTGTGTCATCACTCCAAAACTTTTAATCATATAGACAAGATATTTTCTTCTTAAGGTGTTACTCCATTCCGATCATCACTGCTAGCAGACCGAAACCATAAGTTGAACACACTGTCGGTAGCCAAGCTCAAAAAAGCCCTATAGAGAGAGAGAGATCTACAACCACGTAAGGGCAGTGTTCCTAAGGGTTAGACCAAAAGCATTATATTGTGTGAATAGATCCTCTACCTGTTCAGCTTTCAAGACTTGCCTAAATTCTGCCACATGGTCATAAGGGTCTCCAGTGCCATCGAAGTAATTCTTCATGGACTTCACCAGTTGAGTTGGTCTCAGAGTCCTAGTGTGTTCTCTCGGCCTTGGCAAAGGAAAATCATCAGCATTTCTTTGGTTCCTTGGGTCTCTAAATCTCTCGGTTTCTTCTCTATCCGTCCCCGTTCTCCTTCTTTCTCTTCCCTGGGGGTTGGCAAAGCTTACTTCAGGTCTATCTCTACTTCTATCTCCTTGAGCTCCATGAGCTTGGGAGGTCCCGACTCCTTGGTGACCATAGGACACATTAGACCGTGGTTGGGGAAAAACAAATTCACCCTTCCATGTGTAGGCATGTCTGCCATGCTCGGTGACCATGAAGATTCTCTCCGATGTATTGTCTAGGTATGTTACTTTGCCTGGGCTGTCAGGGTCTTTAAACTCATAGATTGTGAGAGCACTCACTTCTTGAGGTTGAGCAGGTTTATATCTCCAAAAGGCCTCATCGGTTTCTCGGTTTAAAAGCAAATCTATGCTTTTATTATCCTGTGGAATCCACTCTGGAGTCATGATTCTGGTCAAGACAGATTTACCCCGGGGAGTTCTTGGCTCTCTCTCTAAATTCCCTTGCTCTATATCACCCATGTCGGTCTCCGCAATCACATTTCCAAACTCATCTGTTCTATCAGGAAGAGTGGTGACTACATATATAGTCCCCTCTTTATCTAGGTATGCTCCATTCTCAAACTTGACTACCAGGTGTTCTAGTCCATGGGGTTGATCGGGGTTCTTAATCTGGACCACAGATCTTCTCAGGCCGTCTTCGTAGATGCGAGCACCTAGACGATTAGTCCTGATGTATTCACAAGGGTTTTTGAAGGGAAAGGATGAGGGGAAACGACACATATAGATGACTTTATCTAGGTATGCTCCATTCTCAAACTTGACTACCAGGTGTTCTAGTCCATGGGGTTGATCGGGGTTCTTAATCTGGACCACAGATCTTCTCAGGCCATCTTCGTAGATGCAAGCACCTAGACGATTAGTCCTGATGTATTCCAATTGAGTCTTGTAAGGTCCTTCTGGCTTTTCTAGATAAGCCACCCCTGAACTACCTACTGGTCTCTCCATGTGATAGGACATTTCAGAATCACTTGTTTCTGATCGTGGAGTGTATGGGTAATCACTCCACTGCTGGGCCCAGGACCTAGCAGTGTGATTGACACTAGCTTCAGAAGATCTGAGGCTTTGTCTGTCTCGGCCTAAGTGTCTGCCGGACCTAAGGTTCATATGCCTGGTTTCTCTACCCCCTTGGTTCCAAGTACACTCTCGTTACAGGTTAATTGGCACCAATCACTTTGTTCTTTTTAGTTGATTATTATGTTTATGATCTTGTCTGATATCACGTCGTCAGGAATACTTAAGTGAATTTCGCACTTGATAAATGATCGATTCAAGTTTACTTTTGTCCCTTAGGGTTTTCACACCTAAGATCTACTTAATGCTTGCACTTGGTTGATTAGTTCTCTTGGACTTAATTCGTGCCTGATGTTGTCCTAATTAATTACCACACCTAAGTCGTACTTAGCCTAGGCTAGGAATTGACAAAGGAGGGTTGAGAGAACTTCCAACCTCAATCCTCTAGTCGCTCAAACCATTGCACCAACCCAGGAAGCCTTCTCCCAAGCCTGGTACTCACCCTTGCTAGCTTGCCCTAGAATACCTTGAGTGCACGCACAGTTCCTGCAAAATTTCACAAGTTAATATAGCTCATTGACCACAATGAATTGAAAGACACACATCAACAATTATGGGCCCCCCTTGGAGTAATTTACGAAACCCCCAAAATCTTAGGACCTCTCAGGATTCAGGAGATCTCTCCCTGGTGTCTAGGTCTTTTGCCCACTCCTAAGGCTCTAATGTTACCCCAATGTGTCCACAATTAAGCCCAAATATACCTCACTTCACTCCATTAATTTACTTTAAGATTTTATGCGTTAAGCCCATGTATCGCGATAGGTCGGGTCGAGGTGTCGCGATAAGTCGAGGTGTCGTGATAGGTCGGAGTGTCGCGATAGGTGGGGTCGGTGTGTCGCGATACTTCGAGTTGTCGCGATAGGTCGGAGTGTCGCGATACTCCGGTGTGTCGCGATAAGTCGAGGTGTCGCAATACTTGGGAGTGTCGCGATAGGTGGGGTCGGTGTGTCGCGATAGGTCGGAGTGTCGCGATACTCCAGTGTGTCGCGATAAGTCGAGGTGTCGCGATACTTGGGAGTGTCGCGATAGGTGGGGTCGGTGTGTCGCGATACTTTCAAGGTGTCGCGATAGGTCGGAGTGTCGCGATACTTCGAGGTGTTGCGATAGGTCGAAGTGTCGCGATACTCCGGTGTGTCGCGATAAGTCGAGGTGTCGCGATACTTGGGAGTGTCGCGATAGGTGGGGTCGGTGTGTCGCGATAGGTCGGAGTGTCGCAATACTCCGGTGTGTCGCGATACTTCGAGGTGTCGTGATAGGTCGGGTTATGGCGAATTTTGCTGTTCTGTCTAGTGATCCTAGGAGCTCTAGGCCTGCGCAGTGTCCTGGTGCACTCAGAATTGTGATAGGGTGAAGTTTCCGGAGTGTCGCGATAGCTCGAGCTCGACGCCTCGGAGTTTGCGCAGACAAAATCCGTACCTGTTGAGCTTGCTGGAGATGATGATGGAGCTGCAACCTGCAAGAAACATGCAAAAAAACACACACAAGCAAGAACACACACTCGCTGTCTCTCAAAGTCGCACAAAGCAAATGAGGAAATGGTTTGGAAATGAGAATATAAGGTGGAGAGGGAGATGAAGGTGGAGATGAAGGTGGAGATGAAGATGGAGATGGAGATGGAGAAAAATCAGAAATTTACCTACTACTTACCATTCCAACGCGTCCTCTCTACGTCTTACCATCACACGCTCGTCCTCAAAGCTTGAATCCCCGGCAATGGCACCAAAATTTGGTGTCGCTCAGTGATGAGTAGCACCTCCTTTAATGTCAATCCGGGAAGACATGAGGATGGTATGAAGACCTTGAGCAAGTGAAGGCACAAATGTGTGAGTGAGAAGCACACTAACATGCACACACATACACACACATGCGCACACACGGCAAGAACAAAGAGAGTAAGACAATGGAATCACTTCTATTGCAACCAAGTTCTCATACAAGCTCAAAACTACAAGAAGCTCCCCCAAAAATGAGCTCTCTAGCTCTATTTATAGTTTTTGACTAGCTTTGGCTCTGTCCAGACCTAGTGTCCGACCTAGTTAAAAATTAGGTTCCAAGGCTTATTTGAGGAATCAAACGAGATTTAAAAATTATGAAAATAGGCAGGCAACTACTTCTAAGGCTCCCCAAGCTTGAGGACTCCTCGGCTTGTACAAAATGGAGCTACAAAAAGGTGAAACAATATTTACAAGGGTTTTTAGTGATGAGAATCACTTTTAACATGGTGTAAGGTTTTGGAAAAATTTAATGGGTTGCCTTAGTGCTAGATCTGCATGTATGCTCGTACTTGCTTCATCTGCCAACTGAGATGCAACAACAAATGATGGATACAGATGCGGATTATGACAAGGCCATGCGAGAAAAGAATCAATTTCAAATCATGAGTGAACAACTGTCGGCACAGCTCATCCAGGCCCAGAAAGAGATTACAGCCAAAGAAACGGAGTTGCTCGTAGTAAAAACACAATGTGATACATTGATGCACCAGCATCATCAGCTACATACACAACTGACATAATTACAAAGACAGCATGAAGCTAGTGAAGTAGACAAGGAGCGAATGAAAGCTAGAAGTAATATGCTTGAAACACAACTAAAGGTGTACATGGAGGAAAACGACAATTTACGAAACAGAAATAAAGAATTGATGAGTCATTGTTATATGATCAACCTATCGAAAAACAAGAGACGACAGATACTGACCAGAAAGAATTAAAAGATCAGATTGAAAAGTATGCAAAACTGCTGAAACAAGAGCAAACCCTAAGAGAACAATGGGAACACAAGTACATGAATGAAACTAAGGAGCTCACGAAACAGTTAAACATCGCCAATGGAAAACTTGCTATGAGTTATAGTGAAAACATGGATCAGGTAGCAGAAATTGGTAATGAACTGCTTGCAGCAAAAGGGGCACTTAGAGCAACCATGCAAGAAAATAAAGAGAAGACTGAACGCATAGCACAATTAGAGACCAAAGCAGAAGCGAAAACACCAATCGGGACACCAATAGAGCCAAGACAAGAAAATCCTACTGACGAGGTAGAGGTATGTCCTCTATCTCCCTTGATTTATAATTCTCCAATAAAAGAGCAGATGGCGGAACCACATGATGATCATCCAATGCCATATACTGCAGAAATAAGTCAGAAGGAACGGGCACTATTGGTGTCCCGGTTGACAGAAAATTTTGAAAATGAAGTCATCAAAGTCATGAAAGAAGCAAGGATAAAAGGAAAAGACTTAGAGACGATCATGAAGCCTTTCAACATTCCGTATGAACTATTGAAAGAGAGAACAAGACAATACATAAAGAAGATCACACAGAAAAACCCGGACGAACATCTACAGTTCAAAAATGACACGTTCAACTATACTCAAGAAGAATTTGAAGCAGCACAGCCTGTTTGGAGGAGAAAATTTTTGGAGAAACATCCTACATTACGGGTGCACTGGCAAGCAACACCATACTTATTATAGGTAAATCCATCTTTTTGTCCAACACCGCGTAGAAGAGAAGCCATAGAATTTTTGGAAATACAAAAGAATGGTGCTATCAATAAACAGTGGCTGAACTATCCATTACTTCCAAGTCCACCACATAACTACCTACCTACAGAGGATTACATGATCAAAACCATTGAATATTGGCTGCAGAATTATGCAATAGTACCCGATTTAACTATCAAGATGACCAATAAAATACTCAGTATGATACTTACAGTATTAAAGGTCTTTAAACACGCGGCATATATATTATTGAACTTCATTGGCATTAATCAAGGAACCGATATTCTTGTTTTTGACTTGTCTGTTATGCCTAGCCGACCAACAATAATGGCATGTTATTCTAGGTTGATGTTTTTGCCAGTACCTATATGCAAACATTCGAAGAAGCCTTTTTCACAGGGTTTTTTGAAATTGATTCGGAAATCTTCTTAAAGATGTCATCCAACTTGAATGCCAGATTAGTGGCATATGAGCTAAGCTTCTTCGCCGATCATAGACAATCGCCACATGATGGTGTGAAAGCAGAACAGTGGAAGCAGCTAATGATACGTGAAGCTAATCTGCTTAATGAAACAGAGCAAAAAGTGTATAGAACATACTCCCGTCGACTTCCAAAGCCTGTCAGGGACGACAGAGTTCAGGAGGGGGGCAGTGTTGAGGGAGAGTCAAGCAAAAAGAAGAAAAGAAGAATACAAAGTAGGAAATTAGTCTTTCAGTGAATAAAGTGCCGGTCTCTTGTGTGAAAGGACCATTTTTAGGGCACATGTATATAAGTCACATTGTGACTCTTTGTAAAGACTTTTTGCCATTGTGAGAATCAAGAGCACAGAAATTTGAATTTGTGTCTTCTCCTCTCTGTATCATCTTCGTTGTGAGCTTGTATGCATGTGTGCTGCTTGAAAAGAGTGTTAGGAAGTGTTATCTATCCATGAAAGTGTTTTTTTGTTGTGGTTAAGGTGTGTGTGAAGTGTAGGAAGTGCTGAAGTGTAGGAAGGTCATTCCCGCGACTCAGTATTTTGCTCATAACTTGAAGTAGAAGCCTCAAAATTGAGTGAAAATACCACCATTGGATGCGTCTTCTCAAGAGCTTCGAAACACATATGCTATTTGCTATATTCGGAGTTCGGAGCTAGGAGAAAAGCTCAATTTACTGTTGGCTGCTGTTCTAAGTATCGCGACACCATGACTGACAGATGAAGCTTGTTTGGATTAGTCTTTGCCTTGTTTGCACTCTTTGAGTAACTCATTTGCATTGATCGTCATTTGAATGCATGTCTTCATACACTCGGCTAGGTTTTGATACTCATCGAATTGATAATTAAAGCGTGAATCCCCACTATATGCACTTGAGGGGGATTGAGGTATAGTCTCTTTCTCCACAAGTCCCTAAGTTGGTTCTTAGGTACACAGTGATCAAAAGCTTGAGATTGAGGATAGATTGTGATTGAGGGAAGGTTACATGTGGTATCAGAGTAGAATCAATCCTCAGGGAATGATGGAAGGTTTGACGCAAAAGGTCATTGAGCAAGAGCAGCTTATTCAAAAGTTTCATGGAGAATTACGCAAAGAACAAGGCAAAAAGTAACCAGAAGGCACAACAAATTTGTTTGTGGAGCTGAATGATGAAGTAGATGAAGGTGCGGGCACATATAGTATACCTAGAGAAAGATAGAAATGTAATTATGAAGATATGGAGCCAGGTGACTTTGCCCTTAACCAAGTCTTCAAGAAGGAAAATTTGAATGATTATGCTGGTGAGAAGATCTAGGGGCATGGATTGAAGAACTAGAGGATTTCTTTGATCTTCGATATTTTAATGAGGATTCCAAGGCAAAAGTTGGGATCCTGCACCTACGTGGCATCGCAAAGCTATGGTGGAAGTCCTATATGCAGGCTTGGATGCATTCTAGTATGGTTATATGGAAGGAATTTAGAGAATAAGCAGAAAAATGCTATTGTTCTCCACACTACCATATGGAGAAGAAGATGGAGCTCTATAATTTATGACAACACCAAAGTGACAAGCATAGCTTTTTTTTTTGTTGTTGATGAGTACAAAGAGACGTTCCTATGTCTTCACAAATATGCATTGGAGGTTGGTGGTGATGCTCTGAAGAGCAAGTTTATTGGAGGGATTCGTGAGGAACTTCGCTATCAATTAGGTGTCTTGATTATTTGGATGCTATTGCAATGGTCAAGAATTTTGAGAAGATGGAGAAGTTCAATTTGTAGAAGGTGAATAGAACTAGACTCATTGCGACAGGACATAGGCCACAAAGACTTGTTGCAATGAACATGAACAATTCAAAGAAGACTCCTCTTTTAATAACCAAGGTAATAATCTTGTGAAGGTGGAAAATCGAAGGAGGCACCAACCCATCCATTGGCAACAAGACCTTGATTTTATTGCACGGGCAAAAAGACTTGGTCTGTGTTTTCATTGCGAGTGGCTAGTTATTTACTTGGCTGTGTTTTCATTGCAAGTGGCAAAAAGACTTGGCTGTGTTTTCATTGCGAGTGGCAAAAAGACTTGGCTGTGTTTTCATTGCGAGTGGCAAAAAGACTTGGCTGTGTTTTCATTGCGAGTGGCTAGTCATGGAGGAAGGTACAACAATTGAGAAAGCAGATGATAAAGGTAAGTGCCCTAACTCTACTTTACGTTGCATGGTGGCTAGTTATTTCCCAAAGGCTTCTGTAATTACGATTTTGGGTATGATTTCTATGCATAGAATTAGGTTTCTTATCGATTCGAGTAGTACACGATGTTTTCTATCTTCCAAATTGGTAAAGAATTTAGGGATACCTAAATATACAAATAATAAGACTTATGGAGATGGCCAATGGCCGACTACACTATACAAAAGGATACATTGAAAACCTTAAGTTTACTTTTTTTGATAGGTGTTTTTCTAGAAGTTTTCATGTGACTGAGATGAAACAGAGTGATGCAATCATTGGCATGGACTAGATAGTTCAAAATTATGCAACAATTGATTGTGAAAAAGAACAATCACTTTAAGGCTAGATGGTGAATCTATCTACATTCGAGGTGATGCACATAATGCTAAACCTATTCTCATTTCTGCTATGCAGACAACTAGAGGTATACATGATGGATGTAGAACATTTGTAGTGTATGTGAACAATCTTCATGAGGAAGATAATGATGAAAGTCTTCCAACTTATGTAGAAAAACTTTTGAAAGAATGTGCATATGTATTTCCAGAAGACTTGCTTGGTATACCTCCACCTACGCAAATTGACCATGCCATTGACTTGCATCCGAGGAGTGAACCATATTCTAGAGCACCCTATAAATTTAACATAGATGAACTAAAGGAGCTTAAGATTCAATTAGATGATCTTTTGAAGAAAGGCTTTATAATGTCACCTTGGGTTGCACTTGTTTTATTTGAGAAGAAGAAAGATGGCTCTTATAGTTTATGTATTCACTATAGGGGGCTGAGTAAAAGAACGATTAAAAATACGTACCCACTCCCTCACAAAGATGACTTATTAGGTCAGTTAAGTGGAGCGATTGTATTCATTAAGATTGACTTAAGTTCTAGATATCACCAAATTAGGATCAAAATAGATGATATACCCAAGATAGCTTTTTGAACACGATATGGTCACTATAAGTTTACAATTTTACCTTTTGGAATGGTACTGCCACATTTATGTGCTTCATGAAGAATGTTTTTCATGATTACCTAGATGAATTCATCTTAGTATTTCTTGATGATATATTTGTATACTCTAAAGATGATCTTGAGCATGTTGTACATCTCAAGAAGACTTTGCAAACTCTAAGAAAACACAAATTGTATGGAAAGAAGATTTAGTGTTTGCTACTAATAAACTTGTGTATCTAGGAAGAGTCATATCTAAAGAGGGAATTCATATAAACCAAGATAAAGTGAAAATGATAGTTGACTGACCATTTCCTAAAATTGTAATGGATGTTAGAAGTTTTTTAGGATTGGTGCAATATGAAAGAGCACATATTAAGGATTTCTCTAAGATAGCTAATCCCCTCATAGACTTGACTAAAAAGAATGTAGGATTTGTGTGGAGTGATGCCTGACAAAAATCATTTGAATCATTGAAACAAAAAGTCGTTGAAAATTGCGTTTTGAAAATACCAAAAATGGGAAAGCCTTTTGTGGTTGCATGTGATGCAAGTGATAGTATGATAGGATGTATTCATTCACAGGATGGTAGGGTGATTGCATATGAGTCCAAAAAATTAAGAAAACATGAACTTAATTATCCTAATCATGATCTAGAAATGCTTGCTGTCGTACATGCACTTAAGCATTGGAGACATCTATTGTTCGGGTTTAAGTTTGAATTGAAAACAAATCATCAGAGTCTAAAATACATTTTCACACAACCATTGTTGAACAATAGGAAAAAGCATTGGATTGAATTATTAAGCGAGTATGATTTTAATATTAAGTATTTGGCTAGTAAGGAAAATAAGATCACTGATGCATTGAGTCAGAGACCTTTATGTAATCTCCTTTTTGTAATAAATTCTAATTTTCTCAATCAAATCCAAGAAGAATTGAAACAAGACTCTTTTTATGCAGCTATTTTGAAATTTTCACATGCAATCAATGTATCAAGAAAAGTTTCATTTGCACAATGGATCTTTGTATTGTAACAATCGATTATGCATATCTTTTGAGTCCCCATTAAAAGTTAAAACATGGCATGATTGTCATGATGCACCTTTTTCTACACATCCAGGTTATTCAAGGACTTCTGAGTATGTAACAATTGATGTATCAAGAAAAATTTCATTTGCACAATGGATCTTTGCATTGTAACAATAAAAGTTAAAATATTGCATGATTGTCATGATGCACCTTTTTCTACACATCCAGGTTATTCAAGGACCTATGTTAAAACGAAATATTCTTACTTCTGGCCATGTATGAAGTGGGATATTAGAAAATATGTTAGTGAAAGTTTAAAGTGCCAATAGGTAAAATCTGAGTTTAAGAGAATGCCTGGAATGCTTCAACCTTTGGATGCTCCAAATTAGAAGTGGAAGTCTATTTCTATGGACTTTATCACTAAATTACATATGACCAAAAGTAAACATGATACCATATTTGTGGTAGTTGATCGACTTACGAAGATGGCACATATCTCCCCTATGAAAAAGACTAATAGTGCCTTGAATGTTGCAAGACTATTTGTAAAAGAAATTTTCGATTGCATGGGATGCCTAAAAGCATAATTTCTAATAGAGACTCTCGATTGACATCAAACTTTTGAAGAGAAACATTTGAATCGATTGGAACTCAACTTTCTATGAGTACAACTTTCCATCCACAAAACTCATGAGGAAGTCAAGGGGGTTAATCGAGTACCTGAAGATATGTTGTGTATATATGTGAATGAAAAGCAAGATAAACAGAGTGAATATTTGCCCTTACTCAAGTTTGCATACGATAGTGCATGGCATGCATCTATAAAAATGACTCCGTTTGAGGCTATGTATGGTTATAATTGTTTGACTCCACCTTAGTTTTTGGCTTTCCTAAATAAAGTAGAAGTATCTAAAGAGATGCTTGAGAAGATGGATGAAGAACTTGGAAAAATTAAGCAAAACATAAAAGAATCTTAGAAAAAACAAAATAAATTCCATGATTTGAAGAGAAGACCACTTGAATTTCAAACAAATGGCATAGTATTTCTTAAAGTCAATCCTCACCAATCTAAATTGTTGCTAGGGAAAGATCATAGACTTTCTCCTCGATATGCAGGTCCTTTTAAAGTTTTGAAGAATATTGCATCTCTTGCTTATTTGTTGGAATTACCTGAACATTTAAATGTGCTTCCTGTATTTCATGTTAGCTTACTCAAAAGATATGTACCTAATGTTGCTCATGTTTTGCGCAACTATAAGCTAAAAGATGATGGCTCTTTTGAGATTCAATGTGAAATAGTATTAGATAGGAGGGAGAGATTACTTAGAAATAGATCTATAGTAGAGATTTTGGTGAAATGGCACAAATATCTTGTAGAAGATTTGACTTGGGTGAACTTAGACGATTTTCTGGCACACGATCCTTCTTTCCAACTTTGAGGACAAAGTTCCTAAAAGGGGGGAAGAATTGTAATAGGTCTTTTCGTAGTGAAATAATTCATTTTGAACTTTCCAAATTACATTGTGGGGATAATGATTAGAATGAAAAATTATGTCATTTTATGCATGTATGAAAAACTGTGGGATGACAATTTCCATATTCTCTCTCTAGACCTTATATGCATCATGTTTTCTGGTTGAAAACTGAACATGAAGATGAAAGAATTAAGAGGGATGTCGTATGAGAGAAAGGTAGAGCATGCATAAGAGAATAAAAGTGTCCGTGTGAAATTTTTTGTGAATCATGGTTTAAGTACCTCGTTTAGGGCTCTACATTTAGTTCATTGTAAGAAAATGCCTTGATTTTATTATCTCTAGTATTTCTAAACTTGCAGGGCTCAAAAGTGATCTTTGAAGGTGGTTTTGGACCTAAGTAATCTGTAACACTATTGTGAAAATTGAAAAAATGAATAAAAGTGTCCCTCACAAGCTTAAGCCAATTCCTCATTGTTTTTGAGTTATAAGGCTTCTGTATTTCTATTTGAATCCTTTATTTTAAAGCACGTGTTGTCATGCACAATTACTGATGTCTTCGGATATGTCTTTTTGTTACTTTTCTTTTATTTTTGATAGGTATCGCTAAAGAAAGCACTACTACAAAGCACATGCTTTTTGCAAAAATTTTGTAGAGAATCGGCTTTTTCTAAAATTGGTGGATCAGACATTTCTTTGGGCAGCGATCAACTCTGTTATAAGAAGACCTGTGCATCAAAGAGGAAGAAGCCAGAACTGAGAGAACTACCTTGTGATTGAGAGTGCAAGTGTGAATGTTTTTTTGAACCATGGAATTGGGGAAAATCTAATCTATAGTTATACAATGAAGCATATTTTTGAGGATGAAAATGTTCTTCAAGAGGGGATAATGTTATAAAGTAGTTTGGACAAGGCTCTATGTTAATGATAACACTAAAAACTTTTGGAGTATTATACAAGTTAATTGCTTGGCCTAGAGGTTAAGTCCATTGGATGGGTAGGAGGAGGTCTTGGGTTCAATCCCACGAGTGCCTTGGGGAGATTAGACTCTCTAAAGCCTTCCATAAGTATCCACTCAAGTCAACCTCAATTAACATGAGTTAACTTGAGTTCAGAGGGACTTAACTCGTTCAATTTAGAGTTGCATACTTTACTGCTGTCTAGTGTCAAATTTCTGTGATTAAGAAGGTTGATTGGAGTTTTACACTTTGAAGTTGCTCTATCTATTCCAAGTAGTTAGAGTGCTATTACTCTAGCGAGGAATTTATTTTTTCATGCAAGGTAAAAACATCTATGAAGTACATTTTCATACTGTATGCATCCAAGAGGGAAAACTTGAACTTCTTTACATTCCTTTTGAACACAATGTTGCATTCATATTTACAAAGACGCATTCATATTTACAAAGACACTACTAGAAGACAATATTTGAACGATACAAACAAGTTGAACATCAATGTTCACCTTAAAAAAAAAATGGAAAGTGGGATGAGTGTCATAAAAATTCAACTTTTGATAAATTTACGATTAAGACTAATAGTTTTCATAGAAATGGCCCCAAAGTTCTAAATCTCAATCAAAGGTATCTATATGCTCCTTATTTGGTAAAATTTGCTCAAGGGTCCAAAAAAACAATATTAGAGTGAGGTTTTCACCAAAATCTAGATAAAAAATATGTAAGAAATCAAGTTTACTTCAATTTTAGTTATATTCAAAATCATTCCTTCATTATTGTAAAATATGTTTTTGTTCTAAAAAAAATATAGCAAGTATTTTTTTCCAGCAAATGTAAAACAATAATTGATTCTAGTGCAAATCTTGCTTTTAGGCTTGAAAATCAGAATTTTAGCTTTTTTATCATACCTTTTTTAGTTTCCTAGACAAGGGGATGCACAAGCTTAGGCTTGAGGAATATTACTATCTTGATGGTTCGAAGTACAACTTTTTCATATTCTCTTTCCATTTTCTACAAGCTATGGCATAATTAGAAAGCACATGTAAATGTATTTGAATCATAACATTTCAAAACTATATATAAGCCCTAAAAGATCCCATAATCCACTTGCTTTCATGTTGCACACTCATGGTTCTCCACCAATCTTTGTTTTGAATACATAAGTGGTTCACATAGATGACTAAGTTTGGATTCATAGATGACTAAGTTTGGATTCAAACTATAACGACCAAGGAGAAAGAGGGTCTTTTTAAACCAATCATGGCTCACCACATAAGGTTATTTTGTTCCTCATGTTTCATGCTAGAGCAACATAAGGAAAACGATAACATGTTGGTGCAAGTCAGATAGAAGTGATTTTTCTTCCGCCTCACCCCTCTGGAAGAATTCTTTTACCTTTTCCACATCAAATTCTAGTTCTTTTCTTTTTTTGGTCCTTTTGCTTATCTGTATTCACAGAAGACAATAGAAAAAATAATAAAAAATTCCTTATTCTACCCTCTTTATTAGACATAATTTACATATTAAATGCATATATTTTGTTTCCACAATGTGAATTTAGCCTAAGAGATTATGGCTAATCAAATGTAGTTGCATTGTGCAAATTGGTTGCATTTTAGCACATAAATTCATGTTGGAATCCAATGATGATATAAAAAGTAAATCCATTCAATGAGTTTAACTCTCCCTAGGTAATTGCATAAATCATTCCATTCCATGCCCTTCACACTCTTTAGCTAACCATCTTTCCATGTGTCTTAGATGTGTGCTTTGAAATCCCTTTGAAGGGGCACATGGATACCTTCAACAATATTATTGATTACTTGACCATGCATTGGCCTAGATTCTTGTTTTGTTCTTGAATATCAAGGTCAACCAAGACCTAAATAGTGGCCTTGGGATATAGTACTTAGAAATAGAGATCAAAACTAACTTACTTAGAAGTTGAGCTTCACTCTCTCATGAATCCATGCCCGTTGCTTTGCTTGAATCCATGTTTAGCTTGACATGTGTGGCTCAAAATTGTTGGAGCTTGCAAGCTTTCACCATGCAATTAGCTTTTGAGACATCATCATTACATGTGGATTTTAATTATTTCTTTGCAAGCTAGCAATGACATGACACCACACTTGAGTGACTTACTAAAGACAACAAATCTATTACAATTTTCTTGCTTTCTTGATCGTACATAGACTAATTTGAGGCGGAACACTCCATTTTTTGATGATTTTTAATGAAATCAAGACATTCTAATTATCACACTCACCACCAAAGCATCCATCAAGAAGACATAAGGGAAGATAGGTAATCATGGTTGCATTCTAAACCATCCTCCATCTTGAAAAAAAACATCTAAAAATGATCTTTGAACAAATAGAACAAATGATCATACCATGGGTTGTCACAACATCTTTTCCTTTGTTACTTGGATTTCCTTTTACTTTATGCAAGGAAAGCACATGAGACTCATGTGCTCAGATCATCCTTTCTACTTAGCACATGGATGATACCTATCCTTTCTACCTAGGACATGGATGATACCTATGTCATGTTCAGTGTTCTCACATTCTTCAACACTGCTCAGTGATCTCACATTTTTCCACACTGCTTAAGACTTACATTGGGTTTCATCCATGGTATGAATTCTTTGAATTCTCAAGGTAGTTACCATATAATGTAGTGAAATAGGGACCAACTTAGAAAGGTCAACTTAACACTCGACCATATTAGAGAGGAGTTAGGGATAGCACATGGAGCCCCATTACCATATCCTTGATGTATAATTGAAAGTTTTGCATCATATATTATACAGTCGCCCAAATGCACCATTTGTTAGGGTGATTGATTCCTGATGAAAATGCTTGTGGTCAATCAATCCAAGATCAAATTATTGCATCAATATAAGGTTTTCATGATTGTTTTAAATAATAAACTTTAGTGGAGATGCTGCATATGATCAAACTTTAGACGACATGTATTTAAGCATTTCCCAAGCAACAGGATTATATGCCCCTTGGCGATTGGTGGCAATCATAATTGTGTAATTTTTCTTTTCTTTTTTGGAGGAAGATGTGCAAGCTCATTCCTTGCTAACATGAAAGGCAAAATTGAAGATGGGTTATAGTGCGTATGCAGGGGATGGAAGAGTTTAGTATGCTGGAAGTGACGACGCATATGCGCAGCTGATACGACTTTCTTCCGGAGAGGGGAGCTCGCTTGCCTTCCGGCAGGGCTCAATGTCTGCGTTGTGAATCTGGGGGGTTCCTCAACTCCATCACCGCTTTTTATAGACGCGTGCAGGGTCTTTTCAACTTCATCGCCGCCTTTCACAGGCGCGAGCGCACTGGATCATCGCCTATCATAGTGGGTTCTTCCCTGTTTAATATGACGAAGTGCCCACCGTTACGTTGGATCCCTCTTTCAGTTTGATTCGAGAATTATGGAGGAGTGTCTGTGGTGTCACTAAAGGGCTTACAGAATTTAGAACGAACGCATTGGCATTATTCATTGAATTTTTATCTGTATCACGAATTCTTCGCTTTCCGTTAGGGAGCTCGCGCTCGTATCATTTAAATTGGATTTTTTCAGACACCCAATAGAAATGTTCTCGCAGTCATGTGAGTTGCACGCCGATATATACCAACCTGAATTTGATTAATAATGCTGCAGACATGATCACTCAGAAATTTATCAGCTGAAAAAATGACATTTTTCTGTCGAGAATCTGTCCGAACCAGTGACACATTGTTGATCCTGAGGTTATTTCACGGATAATATTTATTTCTGGTACTTCTTTGACTGCCAGTTTGAATCATATCAGGAAGAATGCTTGCAACAGCATAGGGATTTGCAAGCTTACAATCATGTCTTCGGGTAGCAAGTTTTCGAGGGGAACAGGTCGTGGACCATTTCGTCCTCCTCACAATAGAGGGCTAATGCCATTACGGCATGGTCCAGTTTCAAGCAAAAAGACTTCTCTGGGTCACAGCAGGGATGTCACAGGTTCCCTTGGTTCAGGTAATGGAGGGACTGCAGGCACCTCGCTTGAGGAGTTTTTCCAGCTTCTTCCTCAGCCAAGTTATCCGGATCGGCCTTTTGCCATGATCATGCGATTGCAGCCCGAGACTCTTGAGGAACTTAAGCATGCAGAGGCAGAGGGTATCCAGGCAATGATGAAATTTGGGGACAATGCAGCGGGGCATGTAAGACTATAACTTCAGTTGATTTATACTAATCCTTATCAAGGTCTCAGAGTGTTTTCTGACCAATGAGACATGTTGATATGCACGTTGGATTATATTTTGTCTATGAGTGATGCATTAATATAGAGGTAATCAACCTGATTATTTCTGTGAGGTTAATTTTATGATGCTATTTAAATAAAAAGGCAGATGTGTCAAAACTGCAACGACTCAAATTCTGTGCCACTTCTAATGCAGCTAAGAAAGCAAGTTTTTTATCAAATACTATGCTGTGGCTTCGATTGGTGTTCCTTTAAATGTTCTCCGCGTGTGATGAGCAGGCAAATGATAACCAATTTTTAGAGGAAGCATTCTAGAAGAAGAGCAACTTCAAATCTCGTTTTCCACATGTATGGAAATTACTATGTTTATGTGAAGCATGTATTTTACTTGATAAAATTTTGATAACTGAGAATTGTAGATACCATGTCGACTATAATGTCTAGCATATGCGTGCTAAGTAGAGTAAAAAATTGTTCAAGTTTCTTGAAAGCACTCTTGTTTCATAACCTTAGAAATATCAGAAAGTCTTAGAGTAATTTTACTCTTTGGTTTCTTATGGTAGATGGATTTTTCTTTCAGATGATTTGATTGAAGGAAAATGATTCAAATCAGCAATTATCCATCTCAAAATGTCCCTTTTTTAGTGCACCTACCCAAGGTTTTTGGATGTTGAAGGGAACACAACATTCATTGCTAACATAATACATATATATGTGGCCACTTCAATAACTTAAACCTATCACAAAGTCTAGCATAGGATTAGTATAAGAGGCTACAAAGGCTTTACTTTTATAATTCTTTAATGGAAAATTTTTATTCATCACCTTTGAATTTTTGTCCACATATACATGGCAAAGTCTTCTTCTGTAAGGAGACTTGTTTTTTTTTCTTTACATGCTTCTATATTCTAGAGGTAGTGTTATATTGTTTGTACATAAAGTGAGGAACCTCAAGATCCATCATTTGGATTCCAACCCTCCTTTCAATGAGTTCCATTCTAGCTTCCTTCTCAACCTTGCTATCTCTCATTCCTTTTTGGCTTTTCATTAGCCCCTACTGGAAGGTATGTTGCATTTTGGAAGAGGAATATCATCAAATGATGCACAACTTCATCTTTTGTGCTCATCTCACCCTAAAACTTGCAATAACAAATGGGAAATTATTCCATAAACTATTTCACAATAAAAAATTGGCGTGGACAAAACATAGATTAATTGTCTAGTTTGTGCATCAAATGCTTAAGGGAGAGTGATCAAGAAATCATTTTGTAAGCTCTTTCTTTTATCAAGTAATTTTTTTTAAAAACACAGATGATACGGGGAACACCTAGAAGGCATGATATTTTGAGAAATGCCAATGTGGTTGATTCTTGTAGGAATCCATGAAAATTAATCAACCATATGGATGCTATTAGCACATCAACTTGATTAAAGGTGATAAATCTTCAAGGTGATGGAGATCTATGCTACATGTACTATGAAGTCTTATCATCTTATGGTTTGAGACTAGTTCAATAAAAAATATTTCCCTTGCCCCCTTGGCCTAACATCATCGAAAGTTCCATAAACTCATCACATTCAGTGCACTAGCTTTTGGCCCTCTAGTCAAAACATGTATGGTAGTATTGAGTTACATTCCATGTTGTCTTTAGTTTAACATGATTGAAATAAATTGTAAAGGAGCTTGGATCACATGCTCGAGTTCTTGCAACATCGAAACTTAGAAAGTTTGACATTACTAGACGCTACTAAAAAAAGAAAACTAGTTAACACCATTGGATATGAGCCCATATCTCAAATGAAGCAAAATTGGTCGGCCATGAATGTTGCAAGTCTACATGCAACAATAATAACCACCATGGCTTTAATTCCATGTATGAAATCATTGGGTGGATTCAAGCACAATCATACATATCATTGCGTTTACCCTCAAAATGTTGATTATATGAGTCTTGCCATTCTTATGCTATATGTGACTGATATGCTTATTTGTCACTATCATAATTTGTGGACGACATACTTATCTTTAGTAAGAACAATTAAGTAAATATGCATTCGAAGGGCAATTCAGTTCATTTATTTTTGTGAAAGATTTAGGATCGGTTGACATATAAGGAACATGTTTATAATCACAAAAGAAGCGTATGCATTTGATTTTTTTTAAGCTATTAAAACTAGTCATTGTGATGTGCTACTATGATTATGTATAATACTTAATAGATTTGATTGCATGGAAGATTAAAAACATATTCCATGAAAGGTGGTGTTTTAAATTTTGAGCTTTTGGCTTACTTATGTATGTTATGCTTGTTACGTGCAATGAAAATGTGCAATGAAAAATTTGGAAATAAATACGAGCCAAATATTCGCAAACCTCATTATGAAGGCCTTGCAATGAGGCACTTGAAAGGTCAGTTGATTTGTATTTGCTTAGGCCATTATAATGCACACATGGAATGAGACTTGGAAACAAGAAAGTCTTTCAACATTCACACATTTACATTGGTCTGGATGCTTTATTGTGGTCTTTTGAACTATGAAATAATGTTACCTTGAGCACTAGGGAGGGAAAATCATGAATTCTTTAAAATAAAGTGCTAATTTTCTTGATTAAATGAGAGACTCATTGTGAACTCTTCACAATGTGTTGTTGGTGACCCCTTATTGGGAACTGGTGCACAATATTTACACATTTACATTGGTTTGGACGCTATATTGTGGTCATTTAAACTATGAAATATGTTATCTTGAGCACTTGGCAGTCCAGCTATAGCGCAAATTTTGAATTCTTTAAAATAAAGTAGCTAATTTTCTTGATTAAATGAGAGTTGCAACACATCTTGTTTCGAACTCTACACAGTGTTGTTAGTGACCCCATGTTGGGAATGGTTCGCAACCTGTTGCATATGCTACAAAAAAGCCTACGTAGGGATGCTATTTGTTACTATTAAAGTAGGATATTTACAATAAAAGTGGTATATTGTTGTTTGTCCCATGGATTCTTAATTCCTAATGTGGAAAGCTTTGTAATCTAGTTACAAAAGCCGAAAGGAGATTGATTGCAAATAAATAATAAAAATTTCTTGTAGAGAGCTTCCATACTAAGAATGAGAGAATTAATTCAAGAATTATTCTTTTAGTCTGTTTAGACTCAAAATGAAATTCGGAAATTTTATCCATCTAGAAAGAATTTTATTTTTTTACATATATAATATATATATCTATCTCAAACACATGTATGAAATCATTCATGTTGCACACACTTAAAAAATACTTGCATAACAACATCCTAATGCTTGATTGACAAATACTTAAAACATAGTTCATCATTTACTAATGATCAATCACCACAAATAGCACATTAGAATCTTAGAAAGCTAGATCATAGATGATAGAAATTGAAATCATAGACCATATAGTGACCACCATGAACTGTGATGAATCATGAGCCATGACATTAGTGACCGCTGATTAGTAAGTTGCAAGCAATCATCATCATACATGATACTAAAAATATACATTATACATCATGAATCTCGATACATCATTAGTCAAGTATCACTAAGTGGCACGAATGGCGATGTATATCATACACATGTACCTCAAAAATTCAGTACCAAAATTGTATTAAATTCGCTCCCAATGAATTAAATCGGATGCAAATTTTACGAATCTTAGTTTTATCTAATAATTCACAATTTTTTTGCACTGTGAGATCTTCCCAAAATGGCGCAGTCTTCCTAGCCTCAAATTATTTATCTTTGGATCGTCGATTTGTTGGATACCACATGATTAACAAATATTATAGATCATAGCTATTGATCTCATTGATATAAAATTTTCCTGCTTTCTATCCAATGGAAATTCACTTTAACTAGGGATCAAGTTTATTTTAGAATTGATTTAAATCATAGGCATACACCTCAAAGAGAGAAAAAGATAAATCTAACGTGATTATAGTTCGGGTTATGGCTAGACCCAAGTTCTTTCCCCATCCTCGATCTTGTAATAGTGTCAAATGATCTATTTATCATGCTATATAATAACATTTCTAACCAAAAACCTTGATTAAACTTGATTAATGCAACATGGAATCCACTTGCATGTGAATGGATTAAGGTGTGCTTTCCATCATCTAATCTCAATTTGTTTAAAGGAGTTCTAAATTGTACTACAATTTCTCTAGGCTAATATAAATGATTGAATACATGTGATGTCCATATATCTTAAATTTCTTACTATAAATCCTCTAAATTATTTATAGGTATGATGTTCATCATTTCTAGCCAAATATCATAAGTGTAAAGAATCAAATAATTTGAACTCTAAGGATATGTCTTAGATTTTTTTTTTTTTTATAAGTGTTCTTAATGAGGCTCACAAAGTATAATGTCCCACCTAGTGCTTTTGTACACACTAAGTCACACATATTGCTTTGGGATATGAATTTTAATTTTGGCATGTGCCATTGACAATCAGAAGTGGACTACTTAAGTTTTGATTGATGAGGACTTACATGCAATATGTATAAATTTCATATAATATATATATATATATATATATATATATATATATATATATATATATATATATATATATATATATATATATATATATATATATATATATATGTGTGTGTGTGTGTGTGTGTGTGTATATAGTGTTTTTTGAGACTATTCAAGCATGTTTAGATACATCACTTCGAATACCTAGAATCTAAACATGAGGAAAAAAGTTTTAAAAGATTTTGATTCATACCCAACTTTATTGCAACTTGTGGTTTGCAATTCCAACCCGTTGCTAACACATTAATAACATGTTGCCTATGTCATTGCAATCCTATTGCTAACCACATTGAGTGTTCTGCATGGGATTGCCATGTGGTACTTTCATGATTGGATGTTGCAACATACATGTGAATGAGTGTGTGGAGAGCTATTCAAAGGTAGAAAATAGATAGAGAGCTCTTTGCGCAAAGAAATGAAGAAGAAGATGATGAAGAAGTACATACAAGTTTTGTAAAAGTCCTTATTTTGAAATGTGAGTTAGGACTTTTGGTTAATGAAAATGAGGAATTCAGTCACTTGGCCAAATGTGCACACGCCAAAGTGACAAAAGTCATCAAAAGACATAAAAATGCCCATATCTCTTCAATTTGGGAGCGAAAATATAATAAAAATATATCTAAAAAGCTTCAGGAGAGAGCTATAGGGGCTCCTTAAAGCTAAGTGACTTTCACCATTTTTACTGAGGTAACATGTTGTCCTACATTTACAAAAAAGTTTCAAAAAATAGTAGAGACACCATTTACGATTTGTATCATTAGTCATAACATGAAATTCATAAAAAATCATTAAATTAATTACCCATGAGTCATCGTTAGGCGCAAATCAAAATCAATGTATTATGCAATGATGATACATAAAAAGAGTGAGGAATCAAGACTAAAGATGATGACTACTACAAAACAAAGACCGAACTCAATTAGCTAGAGAATAATGGCCCGTACTTCATGGTATGGTACATGATTAGAATAGTCATGTAGTAATGTAATGCATCATAAATAAAATGTTAGAAACGTTAGGAAATCGAGTATGACATATTAAGAAACAACTATGCTTGTACATATCCAAAGATCATGTATAGATTGAAGGATTGATAGTACACGTACTCTAGATCATGGAAAATATGTTGCTGATGTGATGATCATGTGCTTTTTGATGTTGATTGACCATAGATGGCATAGTCATCAGAAATACCTATTTAGACGGGACCGTTATGGCTTGGGATGTAGTATAGAGGATGTTGCCCTTGATAGAAGCCCTCTTAGCCCCTTAGTTGTGGTGGTAGCCCCTTCGGTATTTACAAAAAAGTTCCTCTCCATGAGTGTATGCTTCATTGTTGTGTCTACAATTCGTATTGAGTCAACCAACATATACCTCGTGTTGGTAGTCAACTTGGAGGCATGGTTTTCTCAATTTGGAGAAGATACTCCTTCATGGAAGCAAGAATTGTTATTGCGGGAGGAGGAGAGAATGACAATGACAACCTTGCACTCTATTACTCTGATTAACCTTAGTCTTCTTATAAAGTTTCTTGGTTTGGTCTCCCTCTCCCTTTCACAATATCCTAGATATTTGGGAGAGCCCATGGTGGGGGTTCATGTTGAGCCACCTTGGATGGATAGAGATGGTTACCTCCATGTGATCACTTTGGCAAAGCCAAGTCACTCCCTTTCACAATATCCTAGATATTTGGGAGAGCCCATGGTGGGGGTTCATGTTGAGCCACCTTGGATGGATAGAGATGGTTACCTCCATGCGATCACTTTGGCAAAGCCAAGTCAAGAGTGGGTTCCTTTACTTGCTCGACGTGCTTTAGAAGAGAGCTCCATATGAGTGGTCCACTTGGTTGGATCAGATCATAACTGAAAAAGTGGTCTTCCTCTAGGTGGTCTTCTTTGAGGTGGTGTCCCAATATTTCTTTCCACTCCACGTCCACTTAGTGCTGGTTGTCCAATCTTGGTGGGAGTGGTCCAGTGTTTAGTCCAATTCTACATATCCTATCCTTCTCCTTTCTGTCTTTGCTTTTTCCTTGATTTCTGTGGTTAACTTCACAAATTTTTTTTTGATGTCTACATCCACACCATAGAGGTGTGTGGGGGGCTCCAACAAGGACCAAGAGTTCAAGAGCCTCGTATGAGGAATGAATAGCAAATGAGCCCAGTGGTCCTATTTATAGACTCATATAAGGAGGTGACCCAATTCACATTGTGTGGGCATTCCACACTTGGCAAGACACCCATCTTGATATCCTTTGGGTTTGGGTACATAATCGTTTGTTGCACTTGCTTTTTCACTTGTTCATGTAATTGCATATGGTATGATGGATTGATTGCCAAGAAATAGTAGCAAATGCGAGAGAAGCATAAGAGTAGGGTGCTACTTGCTGTCAGTTGTTTAGTTTTTGCTCAAGTAGGTTTGCACATGTAGTTCAATTTTGTTATTTAATCTCTTTGCATGTTCAAAGAAGTTATTCAATCAAAGAAGAGTAGAGAGAGATAATTATTAATGTAGGGTGCTACTTGCTGTCAGTTGTTTAGTTTTTGCTCAAGTAGGTTTGCACATGTAGTTCAATCTTGTTATTTAATCTCTTTGCATGTTCAAAGAAGTTATTCAATCAAGAAAATTCTCAAGAAAACTAGGCTGGCCTTGCTTTCTAGCAAGTTCACTTATCATTCTTGTTCATTGGGTTCGTTCAAATCTTCTCTAGTAAGCTCTTTAGTCCCCTTGGGTTAGTTCTTTGGTTTTTTATGGTTCATTGTATTATTGTTATCATCTCAAAGTTGATGATTTGTTTTTCCCTCTTGAAAATTATTCCATTGTTTTCATTTTCATGCATTATATACATTTTTGTAAATTTTTAGTGCAAGGTTTTATCAAGTGGAGTTCTTCGTTTACTTTTGGAATTGATAGAAACTCAGTTTGCTGGTTTTATTAGTAGCCTTGATTTCAAGAGTCTTTCTACGAGAGCCAACAGCTATTGGTGATGTGGGTAAGGATGTCTGGCTCCTAGTCCAAGGCTCAAGGTAGGCATGATAAAGTTTGAAATCTGATACTTTTAGATTGAGCAGAACAGAAGATATATTTTTTCTGATACTAAAATCATTTAGTAATTCACTGATTGAAATTTACTTTTATTTCCAAAATTTTCCCTTTTTGTTTAGCTATATATTTCTATTGCTTGTTTGAATCTTTTTCTTTTATGAGAATTGAGGTTTTTGTGTCCATATGCTTCTCTTTGTTCGAAACATTTTCATATAAAGTTGAGATAAATCTGAACTTGGGAAGGTACATTCATGGAGGTTGTTCATCGGTTACATGCTATTTTAGATTTTGCCAGTCAAGTAATACCAACTTTATTCTCTCTCATGTATACTTCTGGATGTACAGCAACAAGAACATGTTCCTCTAACTTGTATGGTGGTTTGTTATGATTTCGATGGCCAGAAGACGGATGTGTTTTGAAGGATTTTGCAGAGCTAATCATACATAGCTAACCATGAAAAAGAAAGGAAGAAAGATTATGTGTCCCCTCTTGATTTACTGTCTTGGGACCTGGGGGGTTATTAGAGTTGTTTTTTTCTTCCTTTTCTTTCATTTTGTGATAATTTAAGAAGGGTCCTTTGTTTCTACATGAGTGAATGTTTCTTTGTTTTGGCTCACAGGTGATACAAGTAGGCTCACAAACATTCAAATTTTCATCTGCTCCAGAGCCTGGAGACTTGTGTGAGATTTATGAACAAAAACAGGGAGAGTCTGGCGAATCAGTTCTTGTTGAGGCTGGATGTGTATGGCGAAGGCTCTCTGTGCAGCGCATTCTAAGTGCCACGGAGAAGGATCGTGTTAAGAGAAGAACAGCAGAGGCAGAAATCAGACAAAAACAGCGAAAGTTGTTTTCGTTTCCCATTTCTTTTTGTTTTCAGCATATAACATTTAACACATATGCTGATGATATTTGCATGTCAATCCATGTAGGTCTATTCTGGTGGATCCAAATACACAAATGATAATTCCGCAGGGTGGTGTGTCAGAGGGTAGGTGACTTCTTGCACATGATCTTCTTTTGGCTTTTTTTTTTTCTTTTTTTTTTTTTGGTTTTTTTTGAATTAGCTCCTTTTTGTCTCTGCAGTCAATGGAAGGAAATCCTTACTCAAATCAAACAAAGAGCCACCTCCCAAAAAGCGAAGGGTTACGTCAAGCCCTAGTAAGGACTGCTTAATTGATGTAAATATACCTTCCATCATTTCTAATGTATGATGAGTGCAACTTTGATGTTGATACAGTCAAACAAAGACCTCATTCCAATACCTCCCTTGTTGCTGGAAGTCGCCAATTTGCCTCCCCAGCTTCTCCCCCGTTTGATCCTCCTCCAACAAGTGCAAGGGGCATACAGACGAACCAAATGAATGACTCACATTCTGTTAAAGCTCGTGCAGTCTCCGAGAGGGTAGCTGCTCCTGTCAACAGTAAAACACCTCCTATACAGAAGGAGAAGCCGAGAACTCCAGTTACATCAGCTGTCCCAGATACTGTAAAAACTGGTTCAGCTACGAATCTTACAGATCTCCGGAACTTTCTGATCGGTCTTCTCCAAGACAATCCAAAAGGAGTCACAAATAAAGTAAGTTTTCCCCACTTCTTCAAGTGGAGGGTATTGTAAGCAAAGTTTTGGATGCTTCCAGATGCTCTTGGTCTTCCTACAAGATTTTCTCCATCATCTCCCCCTATCCTTCTCTTTTTCTATTTTGTCGTTCACTTTTCCCCCCTCTTATCCAGATTCTCTCTTTTATGAGTAAGGAAAGAAAGAAAAATTTTCCATGTAAGACATGAAGCCTTGCCAAAAGAATATAACCCCTTTATTTGTATGAGTAGAACAAAGATTGGAGGACTTGCACATTTGATAATCTCAGTGGTCTTCATGGAGAATGGATTTTGGTGCCAATTTTGATTTGGCGAGTCTTGAAATAAAACATTCCAAAGATATCCAGTTCAATTTTCTGTCATCACTTTACAATGAGAAACTGATTGACTTCCTGTCCGAAAGTTTTTACAAAATTGTGGAGCTTATTTTGGAGAGTTCTCATTGTTTCTTGCAGCAGTATTGTCACAAGCTGTTGGATATCATTATTATGCAGCTTTAACATATGGTCCACTTGACAGGTCAACATTGGTACCAGCATTAACAATAGTAGCAATATTATAATAATGCTAATGATGATGATGATGATAACAACAACAGGAATAAAAAAGAATATTAGTAATTCTAATAAGCAAAACAACAATGACACAAACAGACAACAACAAAAACAAAAAATTACTGCGCTTTTTTCTTATGAGGCAGAAGTAATAAGTTTATTGGAATTTTCTGATTGTTTTGTGATGAGGCTTGAATGTTATAACATTGCGCTTTGCTTGTTGCTTGTTGGTCTTGAGCTAAAATTACTTCTGTACTGTTTATCAAACTTATTATCTCTGAAAGTTCATTTCTGTGCTAGAACAACAAAGCCCAGTGCACTTCGGCATGACATGGCTTATGTATTTAGCAGGTTAGATTTTTGTCTGATTCACTTGCTTTTTATTTTTCTGAGCTTCTTGAACAGATGATTGAGAAGGCAGTGGCAGAAGGTCTGTCTGGATCTGCAGAGAAACGTTCTCTTGAGAAAGTTTTAAAATCGGTGAGTATTTGCCAGGGGTTTTTGATCATATAATTCATTTTATATATGCACTCTGACAGAGCTTTCCTATGTCTACAGGTGGCTGTTTTTCATGCTCCTGGTAAATATTTATTGAATCCGGGAGTAGAGAAAGGGATTTATCTTGAGTCAGCACCACATTCCAGCTCTGGAAGGATACAGGAGACTGTACAGCACAGCACACATGATCCTGAACCTTCAAACAGTATCCAACAAAGGGAATCTGTTAAGGAGAAGGAGCATCGAATGTCTCATGACAAGGGTCCTGCAAGAAAAATATCTCATCCTCCTGAGCAGTCTAACAAAGAGATTTCTCCCAGGAACAGATCTCCTCAGCCATCCTATTTGGACATTGAAACTGAAGATGTTGGCAAGCAGGATGTAGTACCTGCATCTAAGGATCCAAGCAGTGGAGGGAGTGATTCAAGCAGCTCCAGTGGAAGCGGCACTGGAAGTGATAGTGATTCAGAGAGTAGCGGCAGTGGGAGTGGGACTGAAAGTGGTAGTGGTAGTGGCAGTGGTAGTGATACGGATTCCACTAGTAGTAGTAGTGGAGCAAGTGTAGAAGAAGATGTTGATATCATGAGTGATGATGATGCTGAGAAAAGTAAATTGGATATCAAACAGAAACCAAAAATGAAAGAGTCGAAGTCTTTGGTGAAAGAAGACAGCAGAAGTCATGAGTCTAATAAGTTCGACGAGGATATTCATGCTTCAAATTTTGATGATGCAACGGAGTTTGAGGGAACAATGGATCATGCAAATGATCTTGCCGTAGATATGGAGGGTAAAATGCCAAGTAACATCATGGAACATGTGTTTGGCTCGGAGGAGATAGATGATTTTGGTGAAGACTCTGAGGAGCACATTAGGGGCGAAGAAACAGTACAGGGAGAAAATCTTCATTCACAGTTCACAGAAGAAAAAGGTCCGGCAAATCTTCACAGTAATAAAGATTTTCAATCAGAAAACAATTTTGAGGACACTCAAAAGATTTACACTGGAGACAGTGATGCTCTAGGAACAGATGCGGCATTAGACAATCTAGTAGAGAGAATATCTGAGTCAAAAGATATGGAGACAGGTGTATCAGGTGGTAACAGAGGAGTTCCATCCACTTCTCAACAAGATCACAAGTCATTCATCAAGTCAGGAGGTTATGGACCTATGAAGAACACTGACAAGAGAAAAGTAGATAGTGAGTCTGTAGTTCGTGTCAATCTTGATAAGAAAGATCGTGATGTTCATCCCTCCACTGATGGGAAGGGTGCTTTGAAAAATATCACCTCTTATGTAGAACCAAATGCTCATCTAGAAAACTCACATGTTGAGAAAGATGAGCCACAGCAGAATATCAATAAAGTACTTCCTGAAAGGCTTGCTCAAGTAAGTACTGAGGCCAGAAAAGGATCTTCAAAAAAATCAACAACAAAAGGCCATGAAAAATTTGAAAGGGCAAAGACATCGGACAGTACTGTGAAACGAAAGAGTCCAAGCAACTCAGCACATATTGCAGGTGCTTTAAAGTTTGATGATGAAAGGATGGATAGACTTTCTGACAGAGGAGGTGCAGAAACATGTGATTTTATGGAGGTCAAACAAAAGAAAGAGAAGGTCCCAGATGAAAGAACATTAGATAGTTCTAGATCTGGGGATATTTCTGGTAGGCAAAGCAGAGATTTTGAAAGACATTTGCAACAGAAAGATAGTGTGGGTGCAATCAAAGGCAGTGCGCACCGTATCTCTAGAGATTCAAATTATTCAAGTGCTTCATACGATAAAGACGCACTGCATATGGACAAATCAAGTAAGATGAAGCATGGTAGACAAAAAAGTGAAACATCAGATAGAACTGGGTTGGTTGTAGAACAAGCTGAAAGACCGTTAGCTGATGTCGATTCTGCTAGGAAAGGAAAAGATTTGTATGGAAAGAGTATTCTTAAGGAAACAGAGTCCGGTGGACGAATATCTGGTGGAGAATTGTCTAATGTGAAGGCTAAGGATATGGGGAATTTGGGAGAGTCTTTCCAAAGTCATTCGCGAGGCCATCTGCGGGATAATTCCAGGGCAAGCATGGAAACTTTTGAGACGAGAGATCCTCCTGTTGAAAATGGCATGGTTGAGTCAAAAAAACGGGTTCCTCCCATGGAAGATTCGCGAGGTAAGGCAACATCTGGTGCCATGGGTCGGTTTTCTTATAAAGGGAGTCTAAGCCCAGATCAAGATGACTATCAAGCGTTTGATAGGCGGACCATAGATATTCAAAAACAGTCTCCTGGCAAGGCGTTTGAGGATTCCAGGCATCATGCATACGATGGAAGGAATGCAAAAAGACGGATTGATGAAGTGGAAAACACAGATCTAGAAAGGTCCAAAAGAAATGCCAATGCTGGCCACAGCAAGCAGGCTCAAAATAAAGAGGAATGGTTTCAGACAGGTTCAGTCAAACAAGGCTATGTTGAAAAGGGGAAGTTCAGTGTCTCTGATTTTCAAGATTATAAATGTGCAAGCAAGTTCTCTGCATTTGAAAACAGTGTACGGTCAGACGAAGAGTCAGATGAGTTGTACAAACAACAAAGGGCAGGGCAAACACATGCTACCCCCAATGGGATGCGAAGGGACAATATCAGAGCAGCAGGGGATTTCGTAGATAATTCGAAAAGGCAGACTCCTCAATCCATAGAGTTGCTTGAAGGATCTGAGTATTTTGCTCCTTATGAGAAAGATAAACCTGATCTCAGAAATCAAATCAAAACATTTATAGAGTTAGTTTTTGTTGAATTTGAAAAGTTTATTGTGATAGTTTTTTATTGGATGTCCTCGGAGCTTATTGCTTTCTTATTTCAGGTATAAGGAGTATTGCAGGGAATACTGTGAAAAGCATCCAGTTTATTTGCAATTGCATGAAGAACTTGAAAAAACCAGGTATGTTAATATCTTTGAACCTTAGAACTATATTCAAACAAGACCACTGCTTGCAAGTCAATTTTCTGAACAATAGCCTTTCTCCTATTTTCCCTGCAATGTCTTCACATCTTTCAGAGTCTTAACCCCTCATTTGACATTGAAACAAGGGACGAATGCAACCCTCTTCTCCGCTCCTTGGTGCACACACTTCTTAACTCCTTGTATTCTTCATGATGCTTTTCCTTGTTGTATCCAAGGACCTTCTCACATAGAGACCAACGATACCCTATTCTGTGCTGTAGTGACTTTATTGAAAACAAAAATTTTAATGGGGGGCACACAGGCTTTTGCACTTTACATAACTTCTTCACATTTAACCTTGAATTCTTCAAAATGTACACATAAGGGAGGGTTGACCTTAACCTTCCAAACACTTTAAAACTCTTAAAAACCTTTCAAAGGACCCTTTAAAACCTGATATTAAATCATTGACAAGACAATTGTGAGCATACACATTGTGCACTACTTGTGCATCCACTGTTTGATAACTGCTTGGCCACATGTGCACCACCTGTGCACCACTTTGCCAAGTCAGCACTGCGACATGCTCAAGACTGGTCAATTTTGTTGGACTAGGGTCAACTCAGTTTGAGTTTTAATGTTTTGGCATATTTTAGGCTCTCTAGCCATATTCTTTCTCTTTTTTGCTTCCTCTTGCTTGTTATTATCTTGTTTGACCTATTTCAAGTATGGTCAACTTTGATGATTTTTTTTTGGTCAACCTTGATCAAATATGATAAACTCTGTCTAATAGGGTCAAACTTGCAAAAACAAAGTCAGCTTAGTGAAGGGAAAGTCTTGTTTCAAGGAGAAAGATATGAAATTTAAATTTTATTAATTTGAGAGAAATTTCAGGTTTTAGAGCTTTTGCTAGTGCTTCTTAGTGCTTGTACTTATTCGCTAGATAGTGCAGATCTGTTTTGAGATTTTGCACACCTAGAGGAGAAACAAGGTGGTTGGTTTTTAGGTCCATAATTAATATAGAGGCATAATGTTGAGAAGACTGCACATGAGACTGAAGAGAAATGTAAAGCAAAGCTTCAACTATATTGATTGAGTTCCATAGTTGAAGTTAAAAGATAGCATAGAAGCTACACTTGAAGTACAAGCTGTCTAGTAACTCCAAAACCTTCAAGGCTGAAGATGATCTCCCCCAAATAAATAAGCTTTAAGCTAGATGATGAAGAAGACAACTCCATCACTCCAAGTTGAAGCCTCCTTCTCCAAGCTAGCTCATAAGAAGAACTCCAAGAAGTGATAATACAAGGGCTAGTAACATGGTCTTAAATTTTAATAGGCAATATTGAATAAAAAAAGGCTAATGTTAAAACCCTAATAAAAAAAAGTTTTATATGTGCCACATGGCATGAATACAAGCCATTGGATCTTGTTTTCATGTTTTAATAGGATGGTAACATGTGTCACTCTTGCTTTTCACATTATAAAGCGCTTTTCATACTTAACTAAAGAATTAGGTTTTAATTTGACCATGATTTTGGTGCCAAACAAACAAGTGTTATATATGGTTGGATAGCTCTCATTGAGCTTTATCAGATTTTATAATAAAATTTTTCACCCATTTTTCACCATGTCCTAAAAATGGGACCATTCATGACCATTTCCAAGAGTTAATTTTATTCATCTAAGAAATGTGCAAGTAGGGTCTCTAGTGGAAGGTAGCCCTATTTAAAGTTTCATGCTTTGGCTACATCTTTAGACTTTAGATTGAAGACTTGTACTTCAAGTAACATTGAAGTATCTTCTAGTGGAGAGATTTATTCCACATTGTAAGTTAGTGAAAAAGAGAAGATAGAAGGATGTCGAGATATCTTTGTGAATTGTTGTATATTTTTACTTCTACCCCGAATTAGAATTTAGGAGGAGAATTGTTAGGTTTCAACAATTAGGATTTCTTTGAAATTCTAATTTGTTTATTTTTAGGTGTGATTACATCAATCATTGTATATATTCATGAACACTTTAGATTACATCATAAACAATAAGTCAAACCAGGTCAAATCTAGTCAAAGACTTGTAAAAGTGATCATTTTATGCATAAGAAATTAAGCATATATTCTTGAAGCACTCAAAGAGAGCAATTCAATCATATACAATATTCGTCAATCTGACATTAATTTGCCCTTCAAAAGCCAAATCCTAATCTGTTGGGCGATCAACAACTGTTAATAAAATCAAAGGGCTTAGATTAAAACATGAAATAAAGCTTCATCCGAGGGCTAGAATTACATGTGCCTGATTTAGAAGCCTCCATATCATTAAAGCTTCCTACATCAACATATTTTTGCCACATCGTCACCAAGAAAATAAAGAAAAAGCTCTTATGTATGCTTTAAAGAACATACACCCATCTTTTTCTCAAGAAATCTAGTTGCCTCACTTTTCTATATAAGCACATGTCATTTTATCACATACATAAGACCTATGAGCCGCTCTCACTCACTCTCTCTCTCTCTCTCTCTCTCTCTCTATAAGCACATGTCAGGACACCACCGGCTATGGCAGACATCTACTCGAGCTAGGCAGCCGACATCATCTCGTTATATATAACGGGATGAATCGTTGGCCAGGTTCTGGCGGATTTACTTGCTTCCCTCACGGGGGAGGTGAGAGCACAGTCCACTACATTTTGGGTACCACCTCTGGGGCTTCACTCATCACCTCACTTAGTATTGGACGACCTCCACTTGGGGCTGACCATACATTTATCACACTCACACTCGCATCTCCGATTCCATTAGACCCTCCCCACCCACTGAGACACATACCACGATACACTTCACACACGAGCTCTCACATGTCTATGCACACCATTTACACACCCGCCTACTCTCCCTCGATCCACTTTCACGAGTCTCACCTTTGGACACACTTACATCACAGATCACTTCCATCCTACAAGACTCAACTCTCCGCAGCTTCCCACACCGCACACATATACACCCTCCACGCACAGGATCCATGCCCTAGAACCGCTGGTATGATGCAGATTGCCGTGAGCTACGGAAGCACCTACAGATTTTAGAGCATAGGGGAGATATTACACACACACAGGCACAGCGTCGCATGCAGAGCCTTACTCGTCGCAAACGGCGAGATTGGGAGGAGAGACAGTATTGGGATATTTACCATCTGCTCATGAGTCGAGACAGTGGAGTGGCATGGTGACATTTGAGAGAGAGGAGACAACAGACACCTATCCGAGACCCGAGCACTTGGCATAGCTATGCACGGAGTCTATACGAGATCCCAGACCAGCCCCCCATTCCCAGACCGCAGAGCTCACGTCCTACTACCTCTGACTTCTTCACACCCACTATGGTGGGACATGCTATTGCCCGGATGCAGCATGGCAGGGCCCATGACCATTTCGGTTTACAGGCAGAGCACCTCATCTATGGAGGCACGACTCTCGCACCGCTCATTGCCCACCTCTTCAACCGTGCATTGGTTGAAGGGTTCTCGGACTCATGGACTGAGCAAACCATAGTGCCCATTCATAAGTCAGGTGTCCAGCTACATACCGGACGATCATGATTGGCCCTATATTGGCCAAGTTATATGGGGAAGTACTAGAGACAGAGTTGAGTACTCTCGCTGAGAGGAAGGGTATCAGGGCTCGAGGACAGGCAGGTTCCAGACGAGATTACTCTACGATTGACCACATCTTCACTCTGAGATGCCTGATCGACCAGGCAAGGGTGAGGAAGAGGAGATTATATCGTTGCTTTGTGGACTTCCGCAAAGCATTTGACACTGTTCCCAGGGATTGACTCTTCAGACGACTACTTGATATCGGAGCTCCGGAGGAGATGATATGGGGGATCTACGCATCATACGAGAGAGTATCCGGTAGAGTCAGATGTCGAGGGGGCTTATATGATCCACTTGCTAGCACTATCGGGGTGAAGCAAGGATGCCCTCTTTCACCCACCCTCTTTGGTCTCTACATTGATGAGATAGTGGACTACATACAGCAGGAGGGGGGAGATGGCATTGAGGTACAGGGGTCCACTGTCCATATTCTTTTATACGCTGATGATATTGTATTGGTTTCAGAGTCTGCAGAAGGTCTATGGCATCATCTACATGGCCTAGATGACTTTTGCAGACACAGAGGATTATCTGTGAACCTTGGTAAAACCAAGGTCATGATCTTTCATACATCAGCACAGGTACGCAGACATAGTTTGTTCACAGCGGCGGGTGGACCGATCGAGGTGGTCCGATCATATGTTTACTTGGGAGTGACATTTATAGCAGCATCAGGGGTCTTCTCTATGTCTAAGGCAGCCCATGACCGCATCGCACGTGGGTACGTAGCACTAGCTTTGATGGAGAGACAGTGCCACCAGACATATTTTCAGGAGCCCCGCACAAAGGGGTGGCTCTTTGACACTTTGGTTACGCCAGCGCTCATGTATGGGGCAGCCATATGGGGGCCGGGATTAGCTACATCAGTATGGACAACATTAGAGAGGCCACAGATCCTCATGATTGCCAGACTTATCCGCAGCAAGCCTTCAGTACATGATAGCATTAGAGCAGTGCTCGCTGCACCATCGATGCTAGTTGAGGCACTATTCCAGACAGTATGCCTATTACACAGACTTCGGAGCATGGATACAGAGCGCATTGCTTATCGTGCTTTCCAGGCATCACGTGATATGGCATTAGTTGGCGACACCTCCTCATGGTATGCACAAACACGAGACTGGCTGGCCCACCATGGCTTTGACATAGACAAGCTACCACCACTACAGTACGACTCACATGCACCCACCTACTCGCTCTCTCATCAAGAGAGGAATAGGGTCATTCGTCAGGAGATATGGCATACATACATACAGAGGACATGGGTGAGCCCTAGGGATACATTGCCACCGAAAATGCTCTATTACCGCGAGCATTTTCTACATATATCGGACACGGGCTTCATCGAGATCCCGAGATACATGCAGACATACCTTCCCCACCACCTCCGAGTCGTCATTGGGCAGCTCCGGGTCTCAGCACATCAGCTTGAGATTGAGAGGGGTCGGTCTAGGGGAGTCCCCCGTGAGGAGAGGTGGTGCCCAGTATGCCAGACAGAGGTAGAGAGTGAGGAACATTTTGTTATCAGATGCCGAGCATACTTAGACCTACGAGCACAGTTCAAGCTAGAGGAGTCACTCCAGATGTGCATGACTATGGGAGACTAGCGACGCTTGGGGCGCGTCGCTTCCTCACAGCAGCATACGAGAGGCGAGAGCGGTCACTACAGCCCACACGTCAGCTACGGGTGAGTATCCAGCAGACCATTACCCAGTTCTTTCATCGAGCTGAGCTATACCAGAGAGGCCCTTCTACTTGGCTTACACTCCACCAGGCAACAACACAAAGAGCACGACGCCGACCACGCATGGTAGGATATCGTCGACCGCGACTATATCAGGAGGATATCTCACGCATCAGGACAGCCTACGACCACATGATGGAGCATAGGCATACCATCACCCCCTGGGTTGTCTTCCTTCAGGAGGCACTCAGACCACCACCGATGTACCATATACTACACCCACCTCCCCCATCACCAGTAGCTAGGGCGTTTTACTCACTCATATTATGGATCCCCTTGTATTAGGTGACCACTATCTGCTGAGTGAGAGCAACGTCTCCCCAACCTTTCACCAGCCCTAGATAGCTTCGTGAACCAATGGGTGCAATATAGCATACGGCGAAGTACGCTGCTCTCTCCTCTGATAGCTGCAAGCGTATCCACATGAAACGTGCCTCTGGGTCTCTGGCTACCACCTGTACCCTGTGCTGTAACGACTGTCTATAGAGCACGACTACTCCTCCTTATCCTCGTGTGGTGTGCTGTCTCATCTGACGGCGGTGAGCTGACTCCCACATATAGCCCTCAATCCTCGGTAGGCTCCTCCCCGGGCTCTCGTGTGTCTCTGTCAAGAAGATAATGTCTCTGCCCTCCATCACCTCCTCGAGTCGCCCTGGATGTGTCCATAAAGATCCATTGCAGTTCCAGACTGCAATGTGCACCTCCTGCTGTGCTGTCTCATAGGCCGCGAATCCCTAGTCAATGGGCCGTCCATCAATGATGATCCGACCGTCTCTGTAGAGGGCAGGATGTCCCTCTCGTCTTGCCTGGAGGACACGTGGCATGCATGCCCGTCTGTGTTCTACCTGCATCCGTGTGAGGTCGTCATCCAAATAGATGGGGGTGCCCGGTGTAGTGCGTAGTACCGCCCGTCGTCTGAGAAAGTCTCCTCCTGGCCTCATCTGAGAACTGAAGGATAAGTGCTCTGCTCCGTGTGGTGTCCCGTCCTGCTCTCCATACTCTGGTGAAAGGGAGAGGCTCATCCGCGCGGTATCCAAGTAATGTGCAGAAGCGAAGCCCGTCCTGCTCTGGTGAACCGTCTGTCTCTGTGAGGCCGGAGACGTGAACATTGAGCCTGCGGGCCTGTCGCATCCGCTCCTCCTCAATGGTGGTATGCACTATGTGGATCTCCTCATGGTGGTTGTTCTTCTTCGCCTCCTGTCGAAGGTTCTTTTTGACAACCTCGACCCATCCATCTTTCTTAGTCTCAAGCTCGTTCTGCACCACCTCCATACACTCCTTCTTGATGGTCACCTGAATGTCCTCTAGATGTGGAGCGATCTCCCCCTCCTCGTGCATGCTGTCCAGTTTCGTAGAGAGAGAGAGAGAGAGAGAGAGAGAGAGAGAGAGAGAGAGAGAGAGAGAGAGAGAGAGAGAGAGAGAGAGAGAGAGAGAGAGAGAGAGAGAGAGAGAGAGAGAGAGAGAGAGAGAGAGAGAGAGAGAGAGAGAGAGAGAGAGAGAGAGAGAGAGAGAGGGAGAGAGAGAGAGGGAGGGAGGGGAGGAAAGGAGGGAGGGGGAGGGAGGGAGAGGGAGGGGAGGGGGAGGGGAGGGGGGAGGGAGAGTTTATTAGCTAATAGTGAACACATACATTGAGAGTTCTAAGCTTATTAGTTAATACTAAATAGCCACACATACCATGGTTCATTAATGATTGTAATTTGTTATTTGTAAACTATAATAAGTGCTTTCTTTATTTGTGTTATAAATGTCATAATATATTTATGTACCACATCTTTTGGGGTGTATATATATTCGTAACGACGCACCTTATCTTGGGATACCATTCGGTCCTCACACCTTACGCACACCGAACTGAATACACCAGAATGCCTTGAAGGTAATAGACTTCATTAGATTTTTATAGAGACTCCAGATGAAAGTACAAGTGTAAAGTACAAGTGTACAGGTGAATGGGCTAGTACTCGTAGGACCCCCTATCCCACAAAGAAGGGGTTAGACAAGGTTACAACTGAGATACAACTCGGCTAAACGCATAGGCCACTACATGTTAAGCCCGAGGGTTGAACACTGGACCTCCACCCCAAGAGACCAGTGCCAAACAGATCCGCCAATGTCTTGAGTCTTGATTGGCTTTAATAACAATCATTAAATGCAAGTATGTTACTATGTTGAGGTCTCTAGAAAGTGAGGACATATAAATTTGTGTACATGGGATTTTTTGGGATTGTAGAGTTGATGAAGCTTGCTTGGTATGCACTATTAAGTAAGACAACATTAGGAGTAAGCTCTATATGGAGAATACAAGCTCTATGCAATAATAACATCTGACTGCGAAAGTTAGCATAATGAAAGATAAAATCGATCATACCAAAAGTCGTAGGCAGGCCAACGAAGAAGTTATGTCTACCATGGGTTGATGACCTAGAGGTCATCAATGAATTAGCGAATGTCAGCTAATGATGTGGCTAATGCATTATCATCCAACAATGCAAACAAGTAACAAATTCTTGGTATTGAAAGTCTCTGATAATGCTAACCCTTCACATCTATTGCATTAACTTTTAGAGTACTATGACATTATGTACGAAAAATTCTTTTGACCACTTTTTTCTAGAAATGGGACAATTTTTGACATTCTTGATTTGTGTGACCTTCAGTTCTTATGTCTTTGATTTGTAACATGAGCTTCCTAGTGGAAGATTGCTTATTTTTTCTTACAATTCCCCCCTAAGTTGACACTAGGGCATAGTGGTTCGGTGCGTTTAAGGTGCAAAGACCGAACCTTATATCCTAGGGAAGGTGCGACAGGTGCGTTCCATTGGGTTTAGGTGCGTTTAAGTTGCGAACACTGAACCTTATGTCCTACATATTTTATATATGTAATATTAATGATTATATACAAATATAGTATTACGTAATTGCATATATCAGTGATCTAACATACTAGAATCAATATTATAATCATCATGCTTTAATAGAATTGCATATTAATAGTGAGCATTGAGTTGCTAGAAGTTAGTGCTTATCTTAAAGAAATAAACATATACATTGTATGCTTAACATGTTACACGTTACATCACATTAGAGAGAAAACTAGAACCATTATATGGATTATATACATGATACACCACATATGAATTATGATGTAAAATCAAAATACAATCGTATAGTGAAAGTCAATCCATTATGTGATATGCTCATTGCGGCATTGCCGCATAATACATAGAATATAAGTGATGAATCAATGATCATGTCACATGATAGCATCAAACTACTACTTTGACTCTGAGTCATCTAAATTGACAGACGACTCTGATGACAAATCCTCTCTTGATGAAGGAATATCCGCCATGGCTATGATATTTACATCATCATCGAACTCTGGAACAGGTCTATCATGTATATCCTCCTCAAGTGGGTTTGGAACTTCTCTCCGTCGAGGGCGCAACTTGCGCCTCTCGCCTCTAGATGCGGGTGCATATGCATTGGTAGAAGGATTTTTTTTTTTGTGGTCCATGTGTGTCCTTGTGAAAGAGCTCGAGAATGTGATCCTATAATGCATTATCAACATTCTCGAGCTCTAAATGAAGAATGCGATATATTTCATCTTGTTGATCAAGAACATATGAATCTACATCAATGCTTTCTTCTAATTTGAATGCATCCTCGAACACAAGTGGAGATACCTATAATAACAAAAAGTTCGATTAATATTTCTGTATTTAAATTTAAAATTTGCTTATAATTTATGCATTATCAAATGATTATTTGTGGAGGATCTGTCATATTTTTAAAATTATGCAATAAATGTAGATTGGCCTTGCAAAAGACCACGCACTCAAGTTGTCCAACACTTGAGCAATTTCTCAACTTGGTGTGAACTAATGCAAATGTACTCCAGTGGTGCTCACAAGCGCTTATAGATGAATCCTACAAAATAGAATATCTTATACAATAAACCTTTTTAAAGAGACTAATGTTTTAATCAATTTATACATACTCGAGAGAGAACTTTCAATACGTGACGACAAATATGTGGATGTCCATACCCATAAGTGTTCCACCACTCTATAGGTTTTGATGTGACTTCTAAACGTAGAGAAGTGGAAGCTGAAAAATTTGCATCAAAATCTATCTGAGCATCGGGATCCATGATGCTCTCCATATACATGTCCATGTGGCGAAGATTAACTTCTGACCACGAATCAGGACTCTTGAAGTATGGATGTAATAGAGCTGCGAATCCATGAATAGGGTGTGATAAGAACTCCCATCGTGAATCGACAAGACTCAAAACATCACTTTTTTTGTTAGAAGTTTGAATTAATAAACTAAAAAAAATAGTAACGTTCTAAACATAAAAAGAAATATGGAAAAAAAAATTCATACCTCGAGATCGATAAAGTGGATACATGAGCAATGCCTTGTTGGATGTGTCTATATAAATGGTACACCAAGCCAAGCGTTGATCCCTCCATATCAACCACTCGAAGAGCAATGTATACACTTAAGGATAGGGATAAGATTTTGTATCTCTATCCAAAAGTTCATGTCTAATACTTTGTGTTGCATGTACTTTGCACTCTCAAACTTACCCATTGGCACCGCATTCCATCTCCTATCTATCATTGTCATGCACAAGGATTCAATAGACTCATGAAGGCATGCAAGCACATAGAATATGTATCCAAAACATGTGTTGGAAATGCGAACCAACTCTTTTTCACTATTGCTATGGAAAATGCTAAGTGCATAATGGTTCTTACGTATGAATGTAATGATGCGTCTGGCATCACTGATAATAGGGGGAAACCATGTGAGTCTACCTGTGTCCTCAAATAGTAAATCTATGCAATGTGCCGTGCAAGGGGTCCAAACTATAGAGGGATACTCTCTCTATTAACTCTCCCATTCTTCTACAGGTCGATGCATTATCTATAATAACTTGGACTACATTTTCACCTCCAACCTCTTCTATGGCACTCTTAATGTGCGCAAAAATAAATTCCCCTGTGATCTCCTCAATAAGCATGGCCCACACAATCTATTATAGTCAACACCGTACCAATCATCACATTGTGTAGTGCCAGTGGCCTTCACCATCCTCTTCCACGCATATGTACGAACTATGTTGAAAGAGAATTACATTCCAAAATGCAACACTCTATTTCAACCTCAATAGCTTTTTGTTGCTGCTTTCGTAGTCCCCAGATATAAAAGAGGTATGAAGTGATGCTTGTCTAGATCTTTGTGATGTTGGTAGGTCAAGAATGGTCTCTGACTCACTCTCATCTCTCTGTGAAACCCCTCTTTTTCTTGAAGTCCTACTAGGCTCCGCCTCAATCTCCTCTAACATGTCTAGTGAGGATGTTGCAAGCTCACAACGACGGGCTGCAAGGTTTGCTTGTGCAATATCATGTTCTTTTTGCACACCTTATTGCAATGTTTGGAGGAACCTCTAAACATGCACCGATATCCATACCACCTATTCTTGACACATGGCGTATCAAACGAGTCATCGTGGTACAAAATGTCTTACCACAATATTTGCATACCCATCTTCTTGTGTCAGAACGGGGGTTGGTAGTGTTTGCCAAGGTATGGCTTGTGGTATGAGCATCCCAAAGAGAAGAAATACCACGAGGCATGGTGATAATCTCAGGGAACTGGTGCCCAACTTCCAAGGATAATGGATTCCCTTGTATGTACAATGAAACATAAAATCCATACTACATTAGTCATGGTAGATAGAATCGCATAGTAGAATCTAGATACATCATACATGGCATGATGTTTGCAGCCTATTATGCATGTATGCATAATGCTTGTAGTATGTATGCAGAGTATTATGCATGTATTCACAATGCTTGTAGTATGTGGAATGTGTAATTTAGAAATATTGCGATTGTCCATAAAGTTAAGACTTTAGTGGAGTTCTACTGTTATGATATCTGCCACTAAGCTGGGCTGCTGGGCATTCTCAGCCAGTGTTTGAAAGGAGGTGCTGCTACCTGAATAACTTGTTATATTTATGTGCACTGTATGATGTATTACAACATGCTACTAGTGAAAGTGAATTGCTTATCACTATCAAAAAATGTAAATCATTGGTGCAGTCTGCCAAATTAAGAAGGCAACATCAAAGATGATGGATGACCCTTTGCATCACATTATGCTAACGAAGATAAGTCTTTGCCTAAAGATAGGGAAATCATGTGAGCTCAAAAGCTACACAGGAGTCACTGCTGATTATATTGGGAGAAGTTAAAGCATAGCATTCTAATAATGCTTGGATCTTCTGGTATTCAAATCAAAATCATTGTTGGCTAATATGGTTGGGAACTTGAACCATTGTCTCTTAGAAGTAAAGATATTCCTGTTAAATCTGTACAAGATTAACTCGGTCAAATGGAAAGCCAGGCATAAGGCGTATGCAGCATAAGAACTGATCGTCCGATGTCTAACTGAGCTTCAGCAACCTAGATGGCCATGAATACAGAGGGCAGGGATTGGATCATTCTACCTCACCATGCAAGGGTCAATGAACATAGTGGCCATGGACAGTTATGAGATTTGTCAGCTGGTAATAAAAGGCATTCTTTGGGATTCAAGGCTTACCATGCTCCCCTTTCCTTTTTGATATATGCTCCCATCTTCCTAGTACATTCCCATAATTTGTCTTTGATTAGAAGTTTGGTAGATTTATTGTATTTCAAGATCATTACAATATCACCTCTCAAATGCTTTTATGTATCAGTTGTACCCGTAGAATTTGTTTAGGCTTTAGGACTCTTGAAATGTTTTTCCCACTTTTTATTCTTGGGATATGCTTGATCAATGTTTCATTTATATTTCAAATCTCTCTCACACGTGGATGGATTTGCATCTGTTGTGCACCCACCCACCCACACTGGACTCCATGCATGCATTCGCACACACACATGCGCACGTGCACGCACACACACACACACACACTCTCTCTCTCTCTCTCTCTCTGTGTACACCTTGCACCCCATGTAGCATGCACGTATTTTTGTGGATGTTCACACGAGTCTTCACGTGTACAGACACAAGTACATGATCTTTGTGTAACTGGTGTTTATAGGAGGCTGTTTGAAAGCTTGAAGAAAGACAAGGAACGGGCTAGGAGCAAGGGTGATGAGAAGAAGTCCACATTCACTAATGAAAGAATCCGTGAGGAATACAATCTACATCGGAAGGTGAGGTCACAATCACTGCATTATTGCTGGTTATTGCTTGGTTGTATGTTCTGCATCATATCCATGGAGGAGCTTGTATACATAAGTGTATATATATGTTATGTCAAATTGTGATTCTTGCAGATTGTTGTGCATGAAATGGAGCTATTTATTCTTGGTGAACTAAAATTTGCAAGCTTTACAGAAACGGAAGCGCATGCATGACACATTTCTAATCTTGCATGAGGAGCTGAAAGAGATCAAGATGAGATGCAAAGAGTTTGCAGAGAAAGTGCAAGGTTGATGTTAAAGAGCACTGGACATATCCTCGGCCTTTGTGATGTCCTAGTGCAGGGACTCGGTGAAAAAATTTCTCAGTCCAGTTTAGATATATATTATACAGTTTAAAAAGGCACTCCTCTGTGCTGTATGCTTTGCTTTCCTCAGCCTGTCAGCTAATGCCAGTGAGGTGGCGAAACAGTCAAACATGTAATTTAGTTTGGAGATTGAGTTAAAACAAAATCCTCTTGAACTTGACCATAGTTTTGATATTCAGGTTGCCACAGGATTAGACACACGTACTCTACACAGGCATAACATGCAAAATGAATGATGTTCAGTGCTGTCTGTATTACCTTTCTTCCAAGAAAGCAGAAGATACAAAATGGGCAACCTGATCATCAATATGGTTAAAGTTCCATGTAGTGAAGCAGAATGCTCAGTAATTCCATGGCCTTCCTGCCATGCTGTAACATTTCTAGGCAAATTTTCTTTTTTTCTAGATTTTTTCTGGTCCTCATGCCACAATGTAACATCTCTAGCCAAGTTGCCCCCCGTCTTCTTGTTTCGAGTTGTATGTTCGGTTTCAAAATTAAAGAGCAAGGAAAATTGTAACCCTCGTTTGCAAAAAGGCTAGTTTTCTTTCAAGTTTGCTGAGATTGGAATCTTTTTTTGGTCCTGCTTAGTTTGCAGTCTTGTTGTATTTCATTCATCTTACGATTTGCATATATCTCAGTAAAAATTGCTGTACTTGTTATTGTCTTTAAGCAAGGTTTCCTTGGTTTTGTAATGCCTGTCTAGATGCACATAAAATCTGCTTGCAAGAGTTCTTGCCGTTCTTTCTCTTTTTGGTGTGTTGAGGACTAAGATTTAAAGTAGAAAAGACGAACTCTTTTCTGTACAAGTCACCATTGAAAGTGTGGGCATAATTTATCATTGTTTCCTTTAGATCGATCAAAGAGATGAATGGAGACGATGTGCATGTGAGTTTTAAAAATGATTTTATCAACTCGCTACTTCCTGCTTAAAGGGATAGTTTGTTCCAGTTCTCGAGTATTCTCCTTTTTGAAGACAGGGGATTCCAACATTGATTTCGGTAGTTCTTATAAACTGTGTTTGATATCAGCTTTAAGTTAGGATAAAAGAGATGCAATGATGTCTTGTATCCAAGGCACACATGTGATACATGAATGGCGGGAACAACAGGCTTTGCTATCTGGAGGTTCCTTGTTATTCTTTATGCTAGCGCAAATGCTCATG
>CM035410.1:42267448-42272448 GCA_020310875.1 Ceratopteris richardii | reverse complement strand
TTGGCAAGCCCTCTATACTCTGCTTCAGTGGATGACAATGCCACTGTAGGTTGTTTCTTGGCTGACCAAGAAATAGGCTTATCTCCTGCAAAACAAATGTAACCTGATGTGCTTCTCCTATCATCCTTGCATCCTGCCCAATCTGCATCTGAATAAACTTTAATGTCAATATCTGATGTATAAGGAAAGTACAAACCATGGTTATGAGTTCCCTTCAAATACTTCAAGATCTTCTTTGCTGCCTCTAGGTGAGGTACCCTTGGTTTGTGCATGAATTGGCTTAGCACACTAACTCCATATGCTATGTCAATTCTTGTCAAGGTAGCATAATTCAAGCTACCTACCATACTTTGATATCCTGTAATGTCTTGGACTTCTTCTCCTTCATGAGCACTTAGCTTTAGGTTGACCTCCATTGGAGTAGTTGAGACTTTTGCATCCTGCAAGCCAAACTTCTTGACCATGTCATGTACATACTTCTTTTGAGTGATATATATACCTGAGTTGGTGTAGACTAACTCAAGACCTAAGAAGTACTTCAATAATCCAAGATCATTGATCTTGAATTCTTTCATCATCTGTCCTTTGATGTGTCTAATACCATTGACATCATTGCCTGTAATAATGATGTCATCAACATAAACACACAAGTAGATTACCTCTGTACTACTTCTCTTTATGAACAGAGAAGTGTCTGCTTTACTCATCACAAATCCTTGGTCTTGGAGATAGGTTGTCAACCTGTAATTCCATGCTCTAGGTGCCTGCTTCAAACCATATAGAGCCTTCTTCAATTTACAAACATAATTTACCTTCTTGGGGTCTTCATAGCCAGGTGGTTGTGACATGTAGACTTCTTTAGATATCCATCCATTCAAGAAAGCATTCTTGACATCTAATTGGTACATGTTCCAATTCTTGGATGCAGCTACACTCACCAATATTCTGATAGTTGGCATCTTAGCCACAGGAGAAAATGTCTCCTCATAATCAATGCCTTGAGTTTGTGCAAAACCCTTGGCTACCAACCTAGCTTTGTACCTGTTTATTGTTCCATCTGAATTCCTCTTTAGCTTGTAGATCCATCTGGATCCTATCACCTTCATGGAGTCCTTCTTGGGTACCAAGTCCCAAGTATCACTCTCCTTGAGAGCTTCCATTTCTTCATCCATAGCTTCTTTCCACTCTGGTTTGGTGATAGCTTCTTCATAGGTACCTGGTTCTTCATTCAACAAATCCTTTACAAGATATACAGAATGTTTCGTTACAAGTGATGTGTCATACCCAAATCTGATTGGTCTTTTGCTTTCTCTCTGAGATCTTCTAATTGCTTGAGTTGAGGATTCTGGTATATCCTCTAGCTTTTTCATCTTCATCTTTCCTTTGGACTTCCAAGCCTTGAATTCCTCAAGGTTTATTGTATCATCATCATCTGAGCTTGATTCATCTTTCTGGATTGGTTCCTCCTTGGTGAGCCTTGGGAAGTCTTCTTCCATATCATAGGGTAGACTAACCTTCCTGCATTCATTCTCATACCATGAGTCATTCTCATCAAAGATGACATCTCTGCTTACCTTGAAGCCTTTGTTTGTTGGGTTGTAGAATCTGTATCCCTTTTGGTTCAAATCATAACCAATGAAGATACATTTTTCAGCTTTAGGGTCTAGCTTTCCCCTTACCTGTGAGGGAATATGCACATATGCTACACAACCAAAGATTTTGCAATGATCCAGAGAAGGTCTCTTACCATGCCAAGCTTCATATGGTGTCATGCCATCAAGTGATTTGGATGGCAACCTATTGATGAGATAGGTGGCAGTGGATACACTTTCTGCCCAAAGATAGTTTGGCAACTTCTTTTCATTAAGCATAGACCTAGCTGTTTCTACAATGAGTCTATTCCTTCTTTCAGCTACCCCATTTTGTTCAGGTGAGTACCTTGTAGTAATCTCCCTTTTGATGCCTCTTTCCTGCAAGAAATCTTCAAACTCATTGGAGAAGTATTCTCCTCCACCATCTGACCTTAGCCTCTTCAAGCTTCTTCCTGTTTGATTTTCAACAAGTGCAAGATACCTCTTGAAACAATTAAACACTTCATCTTTATGTTTCATAAAGTATAAGATGGTCCACCTGCTATAGTCATCAATAAAGGACACATAATACCTTGAACCTGAAATGGAAGGATCCTTACTAGGTCCCCAAACATCTGTGTGTACCAAGTCTAGGTAGTCTTCATGCATGAAACCTTTCCTTGAATATGGCAACCTGTGAGACTTACCAAACTGACATGCTCCACACTTATAAATCATGTGTTGCTTGGATACATTAGGTATCCCAAGCACACATTGATCCCTGCACATTTGCTTTAGGGTTCTTTCACCTATGTGACCTAACCTCTTGTGCCATATCTCTAACTCTGAAAGTGTTTGATCCTTGTAATTATACAAAGCAATGTTCTTGGTGTCTTCTAGCTCAAAAGTAAACAATCTACCTGATTTCTCCCCTTTGGCTATCCTTCTGAATCCATGTCTTGGGTCCTCCACATATGCTCCATGTTGTGTGAATCTGACCTGCAAACCTTTCTCCACAATCTGACCAACACTCATTAGATTCTTGGTGATGGTTGGTACATAGAGTACCCTGCTCAATAGGTTCTGGTTACCATCACATGTCTTTACATTTCCAATCTTAACAACAGAATGTTTAGTGTCATCACCTGTTTGTACCTGATGTTTTCCCTTGGGTTCTTCCAAATCAGAAAGTAATGCCACATTGCCAGCTACATGGTTAGAACATCCTGAGTCAATATAAAATAAATGATCATCATTTGTACCTGCCTTAGAGGTCATATTCATGATCAATAGGGAGTCATCTTGCTCCTCTGTGTAATTGTTGTAATCCCTTCTATTTCTGAATCCACCTTGGTAGTTACCATTGTGGTTGTGGTTGTAATTGTTGTTGTATTGATTATTGTATCCATTGTAGCTTTGATGTTGGTTGAATCTGCCTCTCCCTTGAGAGTATCCACCTCTTGAGTAGCCTCTTCCTCTCTGATTCTTGTAGATCTTGTAGCATTCATCTGTGGTATGATTGGACAATCCACAAATGTTGCATGGTGATGAGTTGTAGGGTCTCCCCCTACCTGACTTACCTCCTCTGCCCCTTCCTCTTGATGATCTACCTGTCCCTGCATAATTAGCTTGGGAGGTAGAGCCTTCTTCATCCTGTTTCTTCCCTTTACCTTTATCCTTAACTTTCTTATCAGTATAGAGAGCAGAGGGGTTGTTACCTTTTGATTGATCTCCTGCCTTTGTAAACTTTGCTTCATGTGTGAATAGTTGGCCCATGAGTGTTGTGAGATCTGGGGTATGCATGTCCATATAGAGGTCCATTGCAGTGGTGAAACTTTCCCACTTATCATCTGCCTTGAGTCCATTTGTTACTTGCCTGACTATTTGCTCCTCTTCAATCTCCTCTCCAATGCTTGCTAATTGGTCTGCCACATCTTTAATCTTTGTCACATACTCTGAGACTGATTGCTTGGGCTGCTTCCTAAGGGTTGTGAATTCAATCCACAGTTGATTCTTCCTGGCCCTTGTGTTGGAAGAGAAATATGTTGACAAGGTTTCCCAAGTCTCTTGGGAAGTCTTACAATTCCTTACATGAGGTAAAAGAAAGTCAGATATAGAGTTAAGAAGGTAAGACCTTGCCAAAGCATCTTTTGCACACCATTGGTTGAGCTTCTCATGTTCATCCTTGGTGGGTAGTCCTCTAGTTTTGAATGAGGGCAATTCCTCATCTCCTGATATGTATCCAAACAAGCTTCTTCCTTGTAGATAGGTCTTCATCCTTAGAGACCAAGCTTGGTAATTGTTCCTGTCCAATTTGTAAATGAATGAAGGAAAACCATCTCCCATGTTTACCTTATTTGCTCTGATACCACTGTTGGGAGTGATGGTTGGATGCACTCAAGAGATTGAGTTGGTGCTGCTATACCTGCTTCACACCAGCCCTCCTTTGATTCCAGATATGCTTAGTACACACCTTAAGCTTCCAAATGATACCAAAATATGCTATATGTACTTTGGAAATGAATTGACTAATGATTAGATCAAAACAGGTAAGTTTGCACTTCACTAGACTTGAAAAACTTTCTATTTTGGTCTTGATACCTGCTCAGTCTTTCACTCAGTGTGACTAGCACACTATAAATTGATCTAATTCCTTCTGGACATATTAAATTAGCTTAACAAGCTACCATTTGCAAGTGGAATGAGATAAAATGATGGACTATACTCAGAGAAAGATGTTTAGCAAAAAATAGTGTACCCCCGACTTTTTAGGAATTCTGCAGACACAGACCAGTATGCACTTCGATCAAGATTTCTCCGAGATGGCTGATCCAATTGACGTGAAACTTTGTAGGTGTATAGTAGACTTGGAGCTGGTTCCAATGTGCTTTGAACCACTTGATTTGGCTCAGTAGATCCTGAGATATGCTCCTCTGAATTTGACAGACTTGGAGTAGATGACTCAGAGACAACAGAGATAGTGAATGTGTATACTTCTATTGATTAATGTGTTTGTACAATCTCATTAGCATGACAAGCATAGTTAAATGAGGTATTGTGGTGTAGGCTATGGAGTAGCACTAACACACACAAAGTTACAACAATGAAATGCCTCGGGAAGTGAGCTGAAGTGAGTGACACACCCGCGACTTTTACACTTCATCTTTTATAGAAGTTTTGTGATCATTTGAATTTGAAATTCAAATCTAGGCTCCCTAGAATCTCTCCTCTAAAAGTAGGGAGATATTCTCTCCAATTACACCATCCAAAATTCCACGACTCTAATCAATTAGGTGTGATACAAGTAAATGCCCAGTCATATACATCTTTTACAATGAGTAAAAGGTAATAACACATAAGACTAAGTTCCTATGGTTCTTGCTTCTCATAGAGATATCATTCAAGGGTTCCAAGCTAATCTTCCAAGAT
>CM035410.1:42227448-42237448 GCA_020310875.1 Ceratopteris richardii | reverse complement strand
CCAACAAAAGAAACCTGCACTTCATTGTTCATGGCCTTCTCTCGAACATAATGATAGTGAACCTCTATATGCTTTGTTCTAGCATGAAAAATAGGATTTGAGGTCATATGAATGCTGCTCAAGTTATCCCCATATATCAGTGGTACATCAACCTGCACATTCAAGTCATGAAACAACTTTTTAAACCACATAACCTCAGTAGTAGCCAATGCTAAACCTCTATACTCAGCCTCTGTAGAAGATAAAGCAACTGTAGGCTATTTCTTTGAACTCCATGTTAATGTCTTGTTTCCTGCTATTACCACATATCCACTTGTGGATCTTCTGTCATCTTTGCTTCGAGCCCAATCTGCATCACTAAAGACTTTAAGAGTTAGATCAACATCATGACTATAAAATAATCCTTCGTTCATGGTACCTTTCAAATACCTAAGCACTCTTTTCGCTGCATGCATATGAGGTACTCTAGGTTCATGCATAAACTATGACAATACTCCCACTGCATAACATATATCAGGTCTAGTTTTTGTTGCATAAATCAAAGATCCTACCATGGATCTATATACATTCATATCATGCAACTCATCACCTTCCTTTGCACTCAGCTTTACATTACATTCCATTGGAGTAGAAACAAATTTACATTCCTGCATACCAAACCTTTTCAGCATATCACATATATACTTTCTTTGTATCAACCACATACCTTCATCGCTATACACAATTTCAATCCCAAGAAAGTATCTGAGCAAACCAAGATCTGAAATTTTAAATTCCTTTCCCAAATTACCTTTTATCTCATCAATTACTTTTGCATCATTCCCTGTAATCAACAAGTCATCCACATAAATGCATACATAGACACACATGCCATCTACATGTTTTACATAAAGTGAAGGATCAGCATGACTCGCTGTGTATCCTTGCAGCATAAGATACTTTACCAACCTTGCATTCCATGCCCTTGGTGCCTGCTTAAGACCATACAATGCCTTCTTTAACCTGCATACATGATTAGCATATTTTGCATCCACATAACCATCTGGTTGTGACATATACACTTCTTCATTTAACTCACCATTAAGAAAGGCATTCTTTATATCGAGTTGATATATATTCCACCTTTTACTTGCAGCTAAAGCCAACAAAGTTCTCACCGTTGCCATATTTGCTACTAGACTAAATGTTTCCTCATAGTCCACACCTTGAGTTTGATTATATCCTTTTGCTACAAGTCTAGCCTTATATCTAGACACACTACCATCACTATTTCTTTTAATCTTAAAAACCCACTTGCAACCAATTACCTTTTGCTTTGGTGTACTTGGAACTAAATTCCAAGTCTTGTTATCCTGAAGTGCTTCCATTTCTTCTCTCATTGCTTTCTCCCACTTTTCATCTCCTTTGGCCTCATCATAACATGTGGGTTCATTTTCCTGCTCAACTTTTGTCATAAAAGCATAATGAGTATTCATGAAAGATTCATAAGTATACCTTTGAGGTTGCTTACTTACTCTTGAAGTTCTTCTTACCTCCAATGTAGATGCTCTTCCTTTCTTATTAGGAACCTTTGATGATTCTCCATACTCACATACATCACTAATTTCCTCTCCTTCATCATTAACTTCAACAAGTTTGAGTTTACCTTTACTTTTAACACTTGGAGGTGACTCTTGCCTTAATCTTCCATTGAAAGGTGATCCTCTTTCTTCATCTAGACCACTCCTTTCATCATTTAAACTTCCTGATGGCTGAACTATGCATTCATCTCCTTCAACCACACCTTCATTTTCATCCATGTCCTGCAAACAATTCTTATCTGCATACCATGAAAGTGATTCATCAAAGTTTACATCTCTTGACACAACAACCTTATTGGTATGAGGATTATAGCATCTATATCCTCTTTGAGTATCTGCATAACCAATAAATATACATTTTTCTGATTTTGCATCAAGTTTAGATCTCACCTCACTAGGTACATGTACATAACATACACAACCAAATACTTTCAAATGACTTACACTTGGTTTCCTTCCATGCCATACCTCATATGGTGTCAAATGATGAACTCCAGCAGTCGGAACTCTATTCATAATGTAAACACTTGTGCTAACAGCTTCAGCCCAAAAATAATTAGGCAAACACATATCATTAAGCATACTTCTAGATGCTTCTGCTATGATTCTGTTTCTTCTTTCTGCGACTCCATTTTGTTGTGGAATATACCTGCATGTAACTTCTCTTTTGATACCTTCATCATACAAAAAATCAGTAAAAACTTGAGAGAAATACTCTCCCCCTCCATCAGACCTTAGCTTCTTAATATACCTTCCTGTTTGCTTTTCGACATATGATTTGAACTTCTTGAAACAATCAAAGACCTCACTCTTATGTTTAATGAAATACACAAATGTCATTCTACTATGATCATCAATGAATGATACATAGTACTTATTACCAATCAAGGATGCCTCTTTAGTAGGTCCCCACACATCTGTGTGTATGAGATCTAGCAAACCATCACTTACATAACTTGAATGCTTGAAAGGTTGTCTACTCTGCTTACCCATTTGACATGCTTCACAAAGATGCACCATATGTTGCTTAGTAAGATCAGGTAATCCTTCAACAATCCTCTTCTTTGATAGCTCCTTTAACCTGTGTACATTCATGTGTCCAATCCTTTTGTGCCATAGATCAAGCTCTGCTATTCGATGCATACCATAAGAGAAATAGTTTGTATGATTTGGGTTTACCTTGAATGTAAACAATCTACCTTGTTTTTGACCTCTAGCAATTAACCTCCTTTGCTTTGGATCCTCAATGAAGCAACCTGCATGATTAAATCTCACTTGTAGACCTTTTTCTACCATTTGACCAACCGACATCAAATTCTTAGTGATCGTTGGCACATAAAGTACATCCTTCAAGCAATTTTTCTTGCTCTTATCCTGCATAACAACATCTCCAACCTGCATAATCTTATGTGTTGTATCATCTCCTGTTTCAACATGACCTTTACATGACGGATTATGCATATTAGAAAACCATGAAGCATCATGAGACATGTGATTAGAACAACCACTATCTACATACCATACATCACTATTGGAATTCATCTTAGTTTCTACATTCATCATAAGAAGAGAATCATAATCATCACTTTTACCTTCAACTGCATAATTTCCTTGTTGTTTACCTCTTCTTGAATAGCCTCCTCTTCGATTACCACCTTGATTATATCATTTTGATAACAATCTTTGGCATAGTGTCCATACCTTCCACATATATAGCAATTGTTCTTATTATCTTCACTCCTTTGTCTTTGGTTGTAGTTGTAGTAGCCTCTCGTACCTCTAGCGCTTGATCTTCCTCTTCCTCTTGTGTTGAAGAAGCCACTTGAAGTCCTTTGATCATCGATCCTTCTTCCTCGACCTCTATTTGAACCTCTTCCACCTCTGTTTCCACCTCTTGATGATCCTACATAAAGAGCTTGTCCTTGAGATCCTTTTTGATTTGAAGTAGAACCATTTAGATTCATCTCCTCCGTGACCATGAGGGCAATAAGTTGATCAAAATCTGGTAATTCTCCTCTGACATAAACTGAAGTAATGAAGGGTTTCCATCTCTCATCATCTTTGAGTCCGTTGAGAGTATGTGCAACCAAGTCATCGTCCTCCACATGAGCTTGAATTGATCCTAGTTGATCTGCAATCTCTTTAACTTTCAATATGTAATCATTGATCGATGTCCTTGTATCTTTCTTTATGTTATTCAACTCATTTTTGAGTTGAATCTTCCTTGCTCTTGTACCTGTAGCATACAACCTTTCCAATGCAAGCCAAACATCTCTACTTGTGTCTAGATCTTGTATGTGTCCTACCATTGAATCTTGAATATTTTGTGATAAAATGAATATAACCCTTTTGTCTCTCTCATTCCAAAGTCTAAACTCCCTCAATTGTTGCTGATTTGGGTCCTCTGGTAATGTGGGTTTGATATCTGTGCCGTCAATCAAACCATACAAGCCTCTACCTTGCAAGTATGCTGTGATTCTAAACTTCCATGCCTGATAATTGGTCTTATCAAGCTTCTCTATTTGTGCATGTTGGTCTCCCATAATACAAATGCTAAGCTTCCTCCTTTAAGCCTCCTTTCCAATGTGTGTGATGAGAAGAAATATAATATTTACCTTGTAAATGAGGTATGTGCACCTTTCTTTGCTTGGATGTTGCTTCAGATGCCTCCTTGCAATCTTCTTCTACCTTTGTGTAGTGTTGATGATGAACTGCTTCTTTGATAGCTTCAAATTCTTCGTCAAGGTATGATAACCTTCTCCAAGTCTCCAAGTACTTGCTCTGATACCAATTTTGGAGTTTATTGACCTCCAAAGTATAGCAGGAAGTAGGTGGAACCCCCTAGGAACAAGTTGACCTTCTCACAAACTTCATCATAGAAAACCAGTCATGCTTGCAGAGCTTACTACTCTCTACTCACTCAAAAGTTTTTAAAACTGTTTTAAACACATATACTAGAGACCAAGAGCTTTCCAATGAGCCAAAGAACACTCAATTTGGATAAATACTCAATGAGCTATGACCTCTGCAATATGCAGCTTTAATGGAGACCTTGAAACAGAGATGAACCTGAGGACATACATCACTTGCAGAGACTACTGCTCTTAACTCACAACTCCAATGAATCTGAAAATTTCCAGAATACAAATCGACTTGGAGAGCTTTCTAACAAGCCAAAGAACACATGATTTGAATACATACACAAGGAGATATGACCTCTGCAAGTTGGATGTTTAATGGAGACCTTCAGCAGGGATAAAAAACAGAGAACACACACTACTTGCAGAGAGTGTTGCTCTCAGCTCACAAATCCAATGATTATGAAAATTGGTACTATGAAAGTAGACAAGAAGAGCTTTCAAATGAGCTATCAAACATGTAATTTGGATATATAATGAGGGAGATACAAGCTCTGCAAGCTCTGCATACAAAAACTAGAGTAGCATAGAGATACTCTCTTGGACATCCCACAAGATCACGACTTTTCTCCTCTTTTTATAGCATGGGAAACTAATCTAAAACCTTCCTAATACATCTAAATTTGTGGTAGACACTTGGATGGAGGTATTACATGACTCAAGTGCTCAAATAAGCAAAGTATTGATGGACTTTGAGAACTAGCCACATCGACCTTCCACTAGGACACCACTGAAGCTCCCTTGTGACTCACTAATTTGACTCACCATGTTCTAGAACTCACGTGGTATTTTTGCTAAATTTTATGAATAATATGAGCCTTCTTGAAGTATTTGAAGACTTCCCAAAGGTATTTACATAATTTGAAACTTGTACCCTACATAAAACAAATGTTCGCAACAAGTGAAGCCCCAACAGCTCCCCCTCAATCACTAATTAGCATAATTTGACTTCTTCACATAATCTTCTTCTCTTTTATTCCTGCCATCTCCTTGAACTTACTTGTCTTTACTCCATCCAAGCTTTTTGTCATAATATCTGCAATCTGATCTTTTGTAGAAGTGTACACCACTTCAATCTCTTTCTCCATTACCTTTTCTCTGAGAAAATGATACTGTATTTCTATGTGCTTTGTCCTTGCATGAAATACAGGATTTGCTGCAAGATATAAAGAACTCATGTTATCTCCATGAATGATAGGTATACCTTGATCAATTCCCAAGCTTTTGAATAATGTCTGCATCCATATTACTTCTTTTGCTGCTTCCACAAGTCCTTTGTATTCAGCTTCTGTTGATGATAAGGCCACTGTGTGTTGTTTCTTTGAACACCAACTCACAAGCTTATCTCCAATGTATATCATATAGCCATGTGTAGATCTCCTGTCATCCTGACTTCCTGCCCAATCTGAATCACTATAGGCTCTCAACCTTATATCTGATGTAAAAGGATAATACAATCCTTCTTTCAAAGTCCCTTTGATATATCTAAGGACTCTTTGACCTGCAATCCAATGTGGGTCCTTTGGACAATGCATGAATTGAGAAAGAACACCAACTGCATAACTAAGATCAGGCCTTGTTAGAGTTGCATAAATCAAACTTCCCACTAAAGATTGATACTTCCTCATGTCTTTGAATTCTGCTCCATCATATCTACTGAGTTTGTGATTGACCTCTAATGGTGTAGATGCCTCTCTGCAATTCTCCATGTTAAACTTCTTTAGAAGATTCAAGAGATACCTTTCTTGTGATACATAAATACCATGCTCTGCATAAGTGATTTCCATTCCAAGAAAATATGACAATTTTCCTAGATCACTTATCTTGAATTCCTTCTCAAGTAGCTTCTTTACCTCCTTGATTCCTTCATTTGAGGTTCCTGTAATTATAATATCATCTACATATATACAAATGTAGATCATACCTTCATCTGTTCTTTTGATAAGTAGACTTGCATCTGCCTTTGAACTTTGATATCCAAGGTCATTAAGATACTTTACAAGTCTATAATTCCAAGCTCTTGGAGCTTGCTTCAACCCATAAAGAGCTCTTCTCAACCTGCAAACATAATTTGGAAACTTATGATCTGCAAACCCTTGAGGTTGCTCCATATAAACCTCATCTGATATATATCCATTCAAAAATGCATTCTTAATGTCCAATTGACTCAATGTCCATCCTTTTGATGCTGCAATGGCAATGATTGTCCTTATGGTTGACATCTTTGCTACAGGACTGAATGTCTCATCATAATCTATGCCAAATGTTTGAGCATAGCCTTTAACCACCAATCTGGCTTTGTACCTGGCTATAGTTCCATCTGCATGCTTTTTAACTTTGTAAACCCATTTATTTCCAATTACTTTCTTACCATTAGGCTTTGGGACAAGTTCCCAAGTTTTGTTCTCTTCAAGAGCATCAAACTCTTCCTTCATTGCTACTTCCCATTGTCTTTTACCCTTTGCTTCATCATAGCTTTGAGGTTCTTCATCTTCCTTAACCATGTAAGCATAATTTTTCTGAGTCAAGTAAGAAGTGTCATATGAATACCTTGTAGGTTGCTTCCTCATTCTGGTTGACCTTCTTGGTTCACACTCTTCATGTATATCTGGATGTACTTCTTCATCAAATATTGGTCCATCTTCATTCCTTCTATATGATCCAACTCTTGATGTGCTTGCTTGCATATGTTCTTCATCTCCATCTATCTACATATGTGACTTACCTCTTGCACTCCTTCTTATCTCTTCTTCAAATGTTTCAAGATCACATTCTTTATCTGCATACCAACTCTTCTGTTCATCAAAGGTCACATCTCTGGAAACAATAAAATGTTTAGTTAAAGGACTCCATAGTCTATAACCCATTTGCTTTTCATCATACCCAATGAACACATATTTTTCTGCCTTTGGTTCAAGCTTATGTCTGAGTTGTGATGGTACATAAGCATAGGCAATTGACCCAAACACTTTACAATGGTCAAGTGTTGGTTTCTTACCCCACCAAGCTTCATAGGGGGTCATACCATTCAAAGCTCCACATGGTAGCCTATTCACAAGATATGTGGCTGTATTTACAGCCTCAGCCCAAAGATAATTAGGGCAATTCTTTTCCTTTAGCATTGCTCTTGCAAATTCAACTAATGTTCTATTTCTCCTTTCTGCCACCCCATTATGTTGAGGTGTATACCTGCAAGTTATCTCTCTCTTGATACCTGCATTCCAGAGATAGTCATTAAACTCTTGAGAGAAATATTCTCCCCCTCCATCAAACCTTAGGCTCTTGAGTTTGTGACCTGTAACTCTTTCTGCATAAGCATGAAAATGTTTGAAGGCTCCAAAGACTTCTGACCTTTCCTTTAGAACATAAAGGGTTATCCACCTTGTAGCATCATCAATAAACAAAACATAATACCTAGATCCATTTATTGAACCTTCTTTTGTTGGACCCCATACATCTGTATGTATGAGTTCAAGCAAACCCTCATGCTTGAAACCTTTCTTCTGAAATGGTTGTCTATGAGCTTTTCCCATCTGACAAGCTTCACACTTGTATATCATATGTTGATTCTTCACATTTGGTAGTCCCAATACAGATTGATTCTCCACCATAGTTTTGATTCCTCTTTCATTGAAGTGTCCCAATCTCTTATGCCAAAGATCTAACTCTGTAATTACTTCATCACCATGTGTGATTAGGGCTTGACCAACATTTCCTTGTACTTTGAGAGTAAAAAGTCTACCTTCCTTCTTACCACAAACAATGGGTTTGTAAGCATCCTCTGGATCTTCAACAAATACCCCTTCATTTGTAAATCTGACTTGAAAACCTTTCTCCACTATTTGTCCAACACTAATCAGATTCTTTGGTATTGTTGGAACATACAAAACATTTGTTAATAAATCAGCTCCACTCCTGCACTTCACTTTTCCAATTGAATGCACATTATGTTTTGTATTGTCACCTGTTTGTACTGTATGACTTGAATTGCCTTCTTCCAATTCTGACAATAATTCTATATTACCTGACAAATGATTTGAACAACCAGAGTCAATATAAAATACCTTGAGATCCTCCTTCTCTGATGAACTTATTGAATTCATCATCAATGTTGTATGGTTGTCATTCTGTGTATCATTTGCATAATTGTAATATGTGGTGTTGTATGATTGGTTCTGATTCCAATTTCTTCCACCACCTCTTCCATAACTTCCTCTTGAATTCTGTCTTCCTCTTTGAAATTGATTCTGAAACCTTCCACCTCTTCCTCTGCCATTGTTATTCTGATTTTGACTTGCTCCTTGTTGATTGTGCCAACAATCATATGCTAGATGATTGCTCAATCCACAAATCCAACATGTCTTCTTGTTATTATTCTGATTACCTCTACCTCTTCCATTTCCTCGACCTTTACCTCTGCCAAAACCTCTTCCTCTTGCATAATTTGCTTGAGTTGTTGACTCTTCTTCATCCTTTGCCTTGCCTTTATCTCCTTTCTTTTTATTCTTCACATACATTGCAGAACTTTGACCTTTGTCTCCATCTGACTTCAAGTCTTGCTCAAATGTGAGCATCAATCCAAGTAATTGATTTAGTTCTGGCACATAATGGTTTAATGAGAGTTCTGTTGAAAGTACAAAGGGCTTCCACCTCTCATCACCTCTTAACCCTGCAAGTAATTGTGCTATCAACCTATGATCTTCAATATCCTCATCAATGGATCCAAGACTATCTGCCAAGTCCTTCATCTTAGTGACATAATCACTAATGCTCTGATTTTGCTTTTTCTTGAATGTGGTGAACTCTGACCATAAGCTAGCTTTCCTAGCTTTGGTAGTGTTTTGGAAGTGATCTTCCAAAGCATTCCAAATATCTTCAGCTGTTTCTAAACCTCTGATGTGTGGCAACAAATGATCTGTAATAGTGTTGTATATATAAGCTCTTGCACTTGCATCTCTCTTCTGCCATAGCTTCAAAGCTTCTAGCTCTTCCTTTCTTGGATGACTTTCATCTTCAAATTTAGGCTTCTCCTCTTCACCTGTCACATATACCATTAGGTCCTTACTCATAAGTAAGGCCTCCATCCTCATTACCCAAGCAGGATAGTTATCTCTATCCAATTTGTCAATGGACACATGATCTGCCATGGTATCCTTGCTTCTGCTTCAACCTGTAAGTATAAAGTTAAAGAATGATACCTTTTGTAGACCTTTACTCTTGGAAGCGACTTCGAAACAATCTTCTGATGACTTTTGTTGTTGAACACCTCAGCTTTCTCCTTCTTTGATAAAGAACTCTTCAATTCTTCTTGTATCTGCTATTCCTTTAGTCTCGAGGACCTTATCTGCTCTGATACCACTTGTTGGTGTGTGAAACACCACAAGAACTAAACTAATGTGGTATTAGAAGACCTCCATAACCACCATTAGCTTAGCAATACTCACATTATGAGTCTTCATCTCTGAACTTAGTGAAAATCAAAAATTTCACTTCACAGAAATC
>CM035410.1:42214948-42217448 GCA_020310875.1 Ceratopteris richardii | reverse complement strand
AATCAACATATGATACACAAGTGTGAAGCTTGTCAAATGGGAAAAGCACATAGACTACCATTTCAGAAGAAAGGTTTCAAGCATGATGGTTTGCTTGAACTCATACATACAGATGTATGGGGACCAACAAAAGAAGGTTCAATAAATGGATCTAGGTATTATGTTTTGTTTATTGATGATGCTACAAGGTGGATAACCCTTTATGTTCTAAAAGAAAGATCAGAAGTTTTTGGAGCCTTCAAACATTTTCATGCTTATGCAGAAAGAGTTACAGGTCAAAAACTCAAGAGGCTAAGGTCTGATGGAGGGGGAGAATACTTCTCCCAAGAGTTTAATGACTATCTTTGGAATGCAGGTATTAAGAGAGAGATAACTTGCAGGTATACACCTCAACATAATGGGGTGGCAGAAAGGAGAAATAGAACATTGGTTGAATTTGCAAGAGCAATGTTAAAAGAAAAGAATTGCCCTAATTATCTTTGGGCTGAGGCTGTAAATACAGCTACATACCTTGTGAATAGGCTACCATGTGGAGCTTTGAATGGTATGACCCCTTATGAAGCTTGGTGGGGTAAGAAACCAACACTTGATCATTGTAAAGTGTTTGGGTCAATTGCCTATGCTTATGTGCCATCACAACTCAGACATAAGCTTGAACCAAAGGCATAAAAATATGTGTTTATTGGGTATGATGAAAAGCAAATGGGTTATAGGCTATGGAGTCCTTTAACTAAACATTTTATTGTTTCCAGAGATGTGACTTTTGATGAGCAGAAGAGTTGGTATGCAGATAAAGATTGTGATCTTGAAACATTTGAAGAAGAGATAAGAAGGAGTGCAAGAGGTAAGTCACATATGCAGATAGATGGAGATGAAGAACATATGCAAGCAAGCACATCAAGAGTTGGATCATATAGAAGGAATGAAGATGGACCAATATTTGATGAAGAAGTACATCCAGATATACATGAAGAGTGTGAACCAAGAAGGTCAACCAGAATGAGGAAGCAACCTACAAGGTATTCATATGATACTTCTTACTTGACTCAGAAAAATTATGCTTACATGGTTAAGGAAGATGAAGAACCTCAAAGTTATGATGAAGCAAAGGGTAAGAGACAATGGGAAGTAGCAATGAAGGAAGAGTTTGATGCACTTGAAGAGAACAAAACTTGGGAACTTGTTCCAAAGCCTAATGGTAAGAAAGTGATTGGAAATAAATGGGTTTACAAAATTAAGAAGCATGCAGATGGAAGAATAGCCAGATACAAAGCCAGATTAGTGGTTAAAGGCTATGCTCAAACTTTTGGCATAGATTATGATGAGACATTCAGTCCTGTGGCAAAGATGTCAACCATAAGGACAATCATTGCCATTGCAGCATCGAAAGGATGGACATTGAGTCAATTGGATATTAAGAATGCATTTTTGAATGGATATATATCAGATGAGGTTTACATGGAGCAACCTCAAGGGTTTGCAGATCATAAGTTTCCAAATTATGTTTGCAGGTTGAGAAGAGCTCTTTATGGTTTGAAGCAAGCTCCAAGAGCTTGGAATTATAGACTTGTAAAGTATCTTAATGATCTTGGATATCAAAGTTCAAAGGCAGATGCAAGTTTACTTATCAAAAGAACAGATGAAGGTATGATCTACATTTGTATTTATCTAGATGACATTATAATCACAGGTACCTCAAATGAAGGAATCAAGGAGGTGAAGAAGCTACTTGAGAAGGAATTCAAGATAAGTGATCTAGGAAAATTGTCATATTTTCTTGGAATGGAAATCACTTATGCAGAACATGGTATATATGTATCACAAGAAAGGTATCTCTTGAATCTTCTAAAGAAGTTTAACATGGAGAATTGCAGAGAGACATCAACACCACTAGAGGTCAATCATAAACTCAGTAGATATGATGGTGCAGAATTCAAAGACATGAGGAAGTATCAATCTTTAGTGGGAAGTTTAATTTATGCAACTCTAACAAGGCCTGATCTTAGTTATGCAGTTGGTGTTCTTTCTCAATTCATGCATTGTCCAAAGGATCCACATTGGATTGCAGGTCAAAGAGTCCTTAGATATATCAAAGGGACTTTGAAAGAAGGATTGTATTATCCTTTTACATCAAATATAAGATTGAGAGCCTATAGTGATTCAGATTGGGCAGGAAGTCAGGATGATAGGAGATCTACTCATGGCTACATGATATACATTGGAGATAAACTTGTGAGTTGGTGTTCAAAGAAACAACACACAGTGGCTTTATCTTCAACAGAAGCTGAATACAAAGGACTTGTGGAAGCAGCAAAGGAAGTCATATGGATGCAGACATTATTTAAAAGCTTGGGAATTGATCAAGGTATACCCATCATTCATGGAGATAATATGAGCTCATTATATCTTGCAGCAAATCCTGTATTTCATGCAAGGACAAAGCACATAGAAATACAGTATCATTTTCTCAGAGAAAAGGTAATGGAGAAAGAGATTGAAG
>CM035410.1:42202448-42207448 GCA_020310875.1 Ceratopteris richardii | reverse complement strand
AAAATGTTCAGTAGATTATGAGAAATGATCCAAACAATCTACCTATGTTTGAAACTTCCTTCTTGTAGAGTCAACTTTGACACTTGCAACTTCTAGCACATAGTTCTCCCAAACTAGAACCCATTTAAGCAAATGCTTTTAGCCATAGATGGCTTACCTTCCAACTTAGATTTTGACTCATTTGTGCAAAACTTTATACTATGCATTGAGAACTGATCAATTCTTTGACCATCGAGATTGTGCTTGTTTCAGAAGACACTCATCACTTCTTCATATATAAATGTTCCTACACATAATTCTCTCAACCTCTTTGCAATTAGGCTCTCAAATCTTAACCATAGATGCATTAACTATGGAATTAGATATCTACAAAAGGATTTCTGATATAATCAAACACAAAAGGAGAAATGGAGAAAAGATCAGCGTGCAATTCTCTGAAAACTTTTTCTATTCCACTCATCATACATCTGATGGACGATACACACAATACTCTTAATCTATTCCTTTCTATCTCATCTATACTTTTTCTCTCACACCCAATACGACCATATACATGTATATATATACATATGAGTATTGATTCATCATTACTTCAAGTATTTTGAGGTATTTACAAACTAATGTACATATGTTTATAGAGCTTTTCTTCTTGAAACTTCACTTCACTTCATGAACTTCAGACTTCAATCTTTCCTTCATGTCTTCATTTCTAAGCTTCATTTAATCACCAATTGTTGATTGTCTTGCTCCAACATAAAGAAGATGGAGAAAATCACAATTGATGATTGAGGGGGAGCTGTTGGTGCAAGACAATCATGAATTGATGATTTGGACAAAGATTTGAAGTCAAAGAATGAAGCAAAGATCAACATATAAGGCTTGAAGTTTAGTGTATGGTCAGAAGATGAAGACTTGTATATACATGTATACTAATGTTGTAGTTAGTTCATAAAAACTTTGTATCTTTGATGACTTGGGTTTTACCTGTGTAAATGTGAAGAAGTGAAGACAGAAATAGGTGCAATCCTGGTGGTCAATGTTTTGATCAAATCTCCCTCCACAGTGTAAAGTTTTGAGCAAGTAAGCACTCATTCTTTAAGTTGAAAGGTAAGCTACTTGTGGCTAAAATAATTTGAATAAATGGGGTCTAATTTGGGAGAACCATGCATTGGAAGTTGCAGGTGTCAAAGTCGACTACACAGAAGAATAGTTTCAAACATAGGTACATTGTTTGGAACAAATATCAAGATCTATTGAATGTTTTGTAGCAATTTAACTTGGAGAAGGTGCACAAACTATAGGAGACACCTTCTATAAACTTTCATAGAAAAATTTACACATTTGATCAGTCAATGAGTGAAATAAGTGCAGCAAAATTTTTTGAATAATTAGTTTCTTCAAAGTTTGATAATTTGGCATTGATCTTCCAAAATTGGTTGTGGTTTTGAGTTGTTCTTAATATAGAGGAGCTCTAACATCAAGGATAAATTGTTCTTTTGGAGATTAACACTCTCCATCATAGACAAGGTAATCATGACTATACAATGTTTTCATTTGAATTAGCATTTTTTTGTCATTGCGACAAATTATCTCCTTCACCCTCTTGCTCAAAAGACTATGGCTAAGACAAGCTTCAACCCTTCAAGATTGGGGAAAAAATCTTCTTTAGGTAGCTATGTCAAATGACAATCACATTCAACTGCACATAGATCTCGGAAAAGAGAAATCACACAAGTATAATGCCAATTCACCATTCTAGAGATAATGAACGTTTTCATTTTGGTTGATGGTAGATGTAGATTGCTACCAAGTTGAAATTGAAGAACTAAAAACTCTTTGGAGTGTACGTAGGGGTCAAAAATTGCACTAGAATAAGTGGAAGTGCAAAGTTATATATATGATAAGTCATTACTTACATTTATGCATTCTAAAAATTATGCAAGTAAGAAGAAAATAGACTTGAAATCTATCTTCAAACTTGCAAAAAATGAAAGTGCAGTGGACTCTAAAAGTTTGGTAGATCTCTGTGAAAGTGACCGCTAGATCACATTGGGCAGAAAGGAGGAATAGGACAATTGTTGAAGTTGCAAGGTCCATGTTAAATGAAAAGCATTTACCTAATTATCTATGGGCTGAGGCTGTATCTACAGCCACTTACTTGATTAATAGGTTACCTTCAAAATCCCTTGATGGGATGACTCCATATGAGGCTTGGAATGGAAGAAGACCAAGCTTAGATCATTGTAAAATTTTTGGATGTATTGCTTTTGCTCATGTTCCTTCACAGGTTAGAGGCAAGATGGATCCAAAGGCAGAAAGGTGTGTATTTATTGGATATGACAACAATCAAAAGGGTTACATGTTATACAACCCTACCAACAAAGGATTCTTGGCAAGCAAAGATGTAGTTTTTTATGAAAACAATTCATGGTATGAAGATTCATGCAGGAAGATCAATTTACCATATGATCTTGAAGAAGATTTTCCAAAGCTTGGTAGAGAACAACCAAAGATTGAAGAACAAGACACCTCGGAGGATGATGAAGAATCTCAGGCGGAAAAGATCAAAGCATGGAAGTCTAAAGGTAAAGCAAAATTACAGGAACTTGGACATGAGGCAGAATCATCACATGATGGCCTAAGAAGATCTATGAGGGAAAAGAAAAAACCAGAAAGGTATGGGTTTGACACCTCATTAGTAACTACACATTCTATCTACATAGCATAGGATATAAACCAAGAGGATCCATCATCATTTGAAGAGGCCAAAGCAAAAACAGAATGGAAGCATGCAATGAAGGAAGAGATTGAAGCACTTGAGGAAAACAACACTTGGGATTTGGTGCCCAAGACTTCATCCATGAAGGTAATAAGCTGGGTCTATAAACTCAAGAAGAATTATGATGGTTCCATTAACAAGTATAAGGCAAGGCTTATAGCAAAAGGCTTTGCACAAACTCAGGGAATTGATTATGAGGAGACCTTCTCTCCTGTGGCAAAGATGCCTACTATTAGGGTTTTTCTTAGTATTGCCTCTTCCAAGAATTGGAAGATACTTCAACTAGATGTAAAGAATGCATTCTTGAATGGTTGGATAACAGAAGAGGTATATATGGCATAACCACCTGGTTTTGAGAATCAAGTTTATCCTGATTATGTGTGTAAACTTAACAAAGCATTGTATGGTCTCAAGCAAGCTCCAAGAGCTTGGAATTTTAGGCTTGTTTCATTCTTGCACGATAAAGGCTTTCAACCAAGCAAGGCAGATCCTTCACTCTTTATTAAAAAGAGTAATTCTGAGATCATCTACCTATGTGTATATGTAGATGATATTATATTGATAGGAAATGATGCAGATGGTATGAAGAAGATCAAAGATCAGATGAGAGAAGAGTTCAAGATAAGTGATTTGGGTTCACTTACCTACTTCCTAGGTTTGGAAGTTGTCTACAAAGATCATGGTACTCCAATGGAGGTCAATCACAAATTGAGCTCACATGAAGGTGAACTCATAGATGACATCACATCATATCAAATTCTAGTGGGTAGTCTCAACTATGCCACATTGACAAGAGTAGATATATGTTACAATGTGAGTGTGCTAAGTCAATTTATGCACACACCAAGGAAACCACATATGGATGCTGTCAAAAGGATTCTCAAGTATCTCAAAGGAACCATAAATGAAGGACTTTATTATCCTTATGTATCTGATTGAGGTTTGAAGCTATTTTCTGGTGCAAATTGGGCTGGCTCCAAGGAAGATAGAAGGACCACTTCAGGTTATCTTACCTTTGCACGTTTAAAGCTTATTTCATGGTCATCCAAGAAGCAACCTACAGTTGCTCTTTCTTCCACAGAGGCTGAGCTACACAAGAAACTATGTGGATGAAGACATTATTCTTGCCATAGCTACACAAGAAACTATGTGGATGAAGACATTATTCAAAGATCTTGGATTGGAGTTTGGAACTCCAACTATTTTTGGTGACAATATGAGTTCTATTCATTTGGCTGCTAATCATATTTTTCATGCAAGGACTAAACATATTGAAGTTCATCATCACTATGTATGAGAGAAGGTTCTAAGCAAAGAGATTCAAATATCATATATGTCCACTCATCAACAATGTGCAGATATTCTAAGCAAAGCATTGGATGGTACAAAGCTTTGCAAATTCAAGGCTATGATTGGTTTGTAGGTAATCTTGGAACATTGAACACCTCAAGCATACTTGGCTTGAGGGGGAGCTGTTGGAGCAAATCTATGACAAGCCTAAGTATTGGATTGATTCCCACAAAGTCATAGAAGAAGCTTTAAAATGAAGACTATGTAAAGTTCACTTGTGAACTACCTCTTGTATCTTTTGAAGACTTTACTTAATGTAAAAGTGAAAGAATCTTAAGTGGTTGAGTCCACTTGATCAAAAAGGGAAAGAGGAGCCATGAATTTGTGATTTGTGGTAGATAGAGAATCAAATCAATCACTAATTGGTTGGAGAGTGATTGAGGGAAGTTAGCCTCCCAAGATCAACTATAAATACATGGTAGTCTTAGTCGTGGTTATGTGAAGACCTCCAAGAGCTGAGCTTTATGCCATATCAAGGTATGATTCTAAGGCACACATATGTATCAGTAAGTCCATTGTATTGTACAATCAATATACTTTAATTTTCATGATCATTTGAGTTCATATTTCCATGTTCTTGTGAAGTGTACTACTCACTGCCATATCTCTCGATTTTCTTAGTCAGATTGCACAGATGGTTTCTCTGAGCTTGGATCATCATTTTCACTGATTTAACTTGATAAAGTTAGCTCTATATATCTACTATATGCTCACCAATTTGCATTTCATTTGGGTGTTTCAATCTTCAGTTATGTTCAGTTGAAGTCAACCTTGTCTGTTCATTTTCACTTCTCTGTCAGGTATCCGACTTTTTTACTCATCTTGTCAGAGCTGTTTCTCAGTGTGTACTTACCGAAATTCAATGATTTAA
>CM035410.1:42187448-42189948 GCA_020310875.1 Ceratopteris richardii | reverse complement strand
TGAGCAAAGATCTTATATCATTCATTACAGGAGATGAAGAAAAACCAGAGTTTGCAGATCCAAGTATTCCTACTAGGGAAGAACTTGCAATGTTGAAGACATGGATGAGAAAGGATGCTCAAGCAAGGAGCATCATCTACATGGCTGTAAATGATTATCTTCTACCTCACATCAGAGGCTTAGAAAGTGCTACAGATGTTTGGAATGCCTTGGAAGAGCATTTCCAAAATACAACTAAGTCAAGGAAGTCCTCACTATGGGCTGAGTTCACAACCTTCAAGAAGAAGAGCTCACAATCAATTTCAGATTATGTGGCAAGGATGAAAGATATTGCAGACAGCTTGGGAGCAGTGGATGAAGACATTGAAGAAGAAAAGTTGGTAAGACAAATACTTACAGGTCTAAGAGGTGATGAGAAGTGGAAGCCTTTTATATTGTCCATAGAATTGTCACTTGATCACTTTACTCCTGACCTTAATCAATTGCTAGGACACATGCTAACCTTTGAGCAGGATCTTAAAGGAGACAATGATAGAAGTACAAGTCAAGCTATGTACTCTAAAGATAAGAAAAAGAATGGCAAGGGAAAGCAATCAAATGAAGATGAAGGGAATTCAAATCAAGCCAACTTCACAAAAGGGAAGGCAAATTTCAGAGGTAAAGGAAGAGGAGGTAAGAACAAAGATAATACTAAAGCTTGTTGGATGTGTGGCAGAACAAATCATTTGGCAAATGATTGTTGGTATAACAATCAAAGTGGAGGATACAACAATCAGAATTATAGTCAAAGAGGTAGAGGAGGCAGAAACCAAAGAGGCAATTTCAGAGGAAGAGGTGGTAGGACATCATATGGTAGAGGAGGTGGAAGAAACTTCCAATCTCAGTCCTACAACAATAATTATTACAATTATGCATCAGATCAGAAGGATGACATGACTCTTATCCTGAATGCAACTCATGAATCAATGGGAGAAGATCAAAGAGTGTTTTATATTGACTCAGGGTGCAGTAACCATCTGAGTGGGAACCTATCCTTGATGACTGATATGGAAGCAAGGGTGAATGGACATACAGTTCAAACAGGTGACAATACCAAACATAAAGTGGAGAGCATTGGGTCAGTGAAGACAAAGAGTGGAAGTACACTTCTGAGTAAGGTACTTTATGTTCCTACTATTCCTAAAAATTTGATAAGTGTAGGGCAAATTGTGGAGAAAGGATATGAGGTAAGATTTACAAATGATGGTGTCTATGTACAAGATCCAAATCAGGGATATAGAACCATAATTGCAGGTAAAAAGGAGGGAAGATTGTTTACTCTCAAAGTCCAAGGTAATGTAGGACATGCATTGTTTACCTATGGAGGTCAAAAGGTATCTGAATTAGACCTATGGCATAAAGGCTAGGTCATTTCAATGAGAGAGCTATAAAGGAGATGTCAAAGAATCAGATAGTGCTTGGATTGCCAAACATTGAAGGGCAACATATGGTGTACAAGTGTGAAGCTTGTCAATTAGGTAAAGCACATAAAAGTTCTTATAACAAATCAGGGTACAAGTATTCAAACATACTTGAATTGGTTCATACAGATGTATGGGGTCCCTCAAGGGACTATAGCATAAATGGATCCAGATATTATGTGTTGTTTGTTGATGATGCAACCAGGTGGATTACTTTGTATGTAATCAAGGACAAATCAGAAGTCTTCAAGACATTCAAACATTTTCATGCTTATGCAGAAAGGATCACAGGACAAAAGCTAAAGAGGTTAAGATCAGATGGAGGGGGAGAGTATTTCTCAAAAGAATTTGATGATTATTTGTGGAATGCAGGTATCAAAAGAGAAGTAACTTGCAGGTACTCCCCTCAACAAAATGGAGTAGCAGAAAGGAGGAATAGGACTCTTGTAGAGTTTGCAAGAGCCATGATGAAGGAAAAGAATTGTCCAAATTACTTATGGGCAGAAGCTATTAACACTGCAACATATCTTGTGAATAGGTTGCCTTGCAAAGCCTTGGATGGAGGAACCCCTTATGAAGCATGGTGGGGTAAGAAACCTAGTCTTGATCATTGTAAAGTATTTGGATGTATTGCATATGCTTATGTTCCTTCACAATTAAGACATAAGCTAGAACCAAAAGCAGAGAAGTATGTGTTTATTGGATATGATGATAGACAGATGGGTTACAGGTTGTGGAGTCCATCCACAAAGCAATTTCTTGTTACTAAAGATGTGACATTTGATGAGCAAAACACATGGTATACAGGATCATCAAATGAGTATGCAGGTGTTGAAGAAATTCAAAGGAAAGGAAAGGCAAAGGTAAAAGTTTGTGAAGAAATTGTTGATGAAGTTGACTCTAGATGTAGAGTGCAGGATCATGTAGAAGAAGGGCCAAGATTTGATCCAGAATCAAATGAGGCTGAAACTTCAAGAAGTGCAGAAATCAGGAGATCTACAAGAGAAAGGAAAGAGCCTATAAGGTATAGCTATGATACA
>CM035410.1:42148173-42153173 GCA_020310875.1 Ceratopteris richardii | reverse complement strand
ATCTCCTCATTGCTTGAGTTGAAGTTTCTGGTTTATCTTCTAATTGCTTCATCTGCATCTTTCCTTTGGACTTCCAAGCCTTGAACTCTTCAAGGTTTATTGTATCATCATCATCTGAGCTTGAATCTTCTTGCTGAGTTGATTCTTCCTTAGTAAGCTTTGGAAAATCTTCTTCCATGTCATAGGGTAGGCTCACTTTCCTGCATTCATTCTCATACCAAGAGTCATTCTCATCAAAGATGACATCTCTGCTTACCTTGAACCCTTTGTTTGTTGGGTTGTAGAATCTGTATCCCTTTTGGTTCAAATCATAACCAATGAAGATACATTTTTCAGCCTTGGGGTCTAGCTTTCCCCTTACCTGTGAGGGAATATGCACATATGCTACACAACCAAAGATTTTGCAATGATCCAGAGAGGGTCTCTTACCATGCCAAGCTTCATATGGTGTCATGCCATCAAGTGATTTGGATGGCAACCTATTGATGAGGTAAGTGGCAGTGGACACACTCTCTGCCCAAAGATAATTTGGCAACTTTTTCTCATTGAGCATAGACCTAGCTGTTTCCATAATGAGTCTATTCCTTCTTTCAGCTACCCCATTTTGTTCAGGTGAGTACCTTGTAGTAATCTCCCTTTTGATGCCTCTTTCCTGCAAGAAATCTTCAAACTCATTGGAGAAGTACTCTCCTCCACCATCTGACCTTAGCCTCTTTAAACTTCTTCCTGTTTGATTTTCAACAAGTGCAAGATACCTCTTGAAACAATTAAACACTTCATCTTTATGCTTCATAAAGTATAAAATGGTCCACCTGCTATAATCATCAATGAAGGACACATAATACCTTGAACCAGAAATGGAAGGGTCCTTGCTAGGTCCCCAAACATCTGTGTGTACCAAATCTAGGTAGTCTTCATGCATGAAACCTTTCCTTGAATATGGTAATCTGTGAGACTTACCAAATTGACATGATCCACACTTGTATATCATGTGTTGCTTGGACACATTAGGTACCCCAAGCACACATTGATCCCTGCACATTTGTTTTAGAGTTCTTTCTCCTATGTGCCCTAATCTCTTGTGCCATATTTCTAACTCTGAAAGTGTCTGATCCTTGTAATTATACAAAGCAATGTTTTTTGTATCTTCTAGCTCAAATGTAAATAATCTACCTGATTTCTCCCCTTTGGCTATCCTTCTGAATCCATGTTTTGGGTCCTCCACATATGCTCCATGTTGTGTGAATCTGACCTGCAAACCTTTCTCCACAATCTGACCAACACTCATTAAATTCTTAGTTATTGTTGGTACATAGAGTACCCTGCTTAATAGGTTCTGATTACCATCACATGTCTTCACATTTCCAATTTTGACAACAGAGTGTTTAGTGTCATCACCTGTTTGTACCTGATGTTTGCCCTTGGGCTCTTCCAAATCAGAAAGTAGTGCCACATTGCCAGCTACATGGTTAGAACATCCTGAGTCAATGTAAAATAAATGATCATCATTTGTACCTATCTTGGAGGTCATATTCATGATCAATAGGGAGTCATCTTGCTCCTCTGTGTAGTTGTTGTAGTCTCTTCTATTTCTGAATCCACCTTGGTAGTTACCATTGTGGTTGTTGTTGTAGTTGTTGTTGTATTGGTTGTTGTATCCATTGTAGCTTTGATGTTGGTTGAATCTGCCTCTCCCTTGAGAGTATCCACCTCTTGAGTAGCCTCTTCCTCTCTGATTTTTGTAGTTCTTATAGCATTCATCTGTGGTATGATTGGACAATCCACAAATGTTGCATGGTGATGAGTTGTAGGGTCTCCCCCTACCTGACTTACCTCCTCTGCCTCTTCCTCTAGATGACCTACCTCTCCCTGCATAATTGGCTTGAGAGGTAGAGCCTTCTTCATCTTGTTTCTTCCCTTTTCCTTTATCTTTAACTTTCTTATCAGTATAAAGAGCAGAGGGGTTATTACCTTTTGATTGGTCTCCAGCCTTTGTAAACTTTGCTTCATGTGTAAACAGTTGGCCCATGAGTGTTGTGAGATCAGGGGTATGCATGTCCATATAGAGGTCCATTGCAGTGGTGAAACTTTCCCACTTATCATCTGCCTTGAGTCCATTTGTTACTTGCCTGACTATTTGTTCTTCTTCAATCTCCTCTCCAATGCTTGCTAGTTGGTCTGCCACATCTTTGATCTTTGTCACATACTCTGAGACTGATTGCTTGGGCTGCTTCCTAAGGGTTGTGAACTCTATCCATAATTGATTCTTCCTAGCCCTTGTGTTGGAAGAAAAGTAGTTTGACAAGGTTTCCCAAGTCTCTTGGGAAGTCTTACAGTTCCTTACATGTGGTAAAAGAAAATCAGATATAGAGTTTAAGAGATAAGACCTTGCCAAAGCATCCTTTGCACACCATTGGTTGAGCCTTTCATGTTCATCTTTTGTGGGTAGTCCTCTAGTCTTGAATGAGGGCAACTCCTCATCTCCTGATATGTATCCAAATAGGCTTCTCCCTTGTAGATAGGTCTTCATTCTCAATGACCAAGATTGATAATTGTTTCTGTCCAATTTGTCAATGAAGGAAGGGAAACCATCACCCATGTTTACCTTCTTTGCTCTGATACCACTGTTGGGAGTGATGGTTGGATGCACTCAAGAAATGAGTTGATGCTGCAAAACCTGCTTCACACCTGCCCTCCTTTGATTCCAGATATACTTAGTACACTTGCTTAGCTTCCAAATGACACAAAGAAACCATATATGTACTTTGGAAATGGTTTGGGTAATGATCAAATCAAAACAGATAACTTGGCACTTCAAAATCAAGAAAAACTTTCTATTTCTGTAGTGACACCTGTTCAGACTTTCACTCAGTGTGACCAGCACACTAACAATTGATCTAATTCCTTTTGGGAGTATTAAAGTAACTTAACAAGCTACCAATCACAAGTGGAATCACTCAAATTGGTAAACGATGCACTGAGAAATAAGTTTAGCAAAATTCTAATTACCCCCGACTTTTTAGGAACTCTGCAGACACAGACCAGTGTGTACTTCGAAGCGGATTTCTCCCAAATGGCTGAATGAAATCTTCTGAGATTTTGTATGCTTGTAGAAGACCTTGAGCTGGTTCCAATGAGCTATAGAACTCTTGATTTGATTCAGTAGATCTTGAGCTATGCCCTGTTGAAGTTGACAGACTTGGAGAAGATGACTCAGAGAAAAATCAGAGATAGTGAATGTATACTTCTATTGATTAATGTGTTTGTACAATCTCATTAGCTTGACAAGCATAGCTAAATGAGGTATTGTGGTGTTGGCTATAAGATAGCACTCACACACAATGAGTTACAATGATAAAAATGCCTCGGGAGATGAGCTAGAATGAGTAACACACCCGCGACTTTTCTTCTTCATCTTTTATAGGAGTTTCGTGTTCATTTGAATTTGAAATTCAAACTAAGGCTCCCTAGAATCTCTCCTCTAAAAGTAGGGAGATATTCTCTCTATTACAACATTCAAATTTCCACGACTTTCTCAAGTAGGTGTGGTTACAAATTATTCCAAGTCACAATGACTTTTACAAAGGGGTAAAAAGTGAGAACATCTAAGCATATGTTCATATGAGCCTTGCTTCAAGTGAAGCCTTAATGAAGCTTTGTCCAAGCTAATCTTCCATGAGTCCAAGCCAATGTGTTAAGGCTTGTCTTGCACCAACATCTATCAATCTATCTATCTATCTATCTATCTATCTATCTATCTATCTATCTATCTATCTATCTATCTATCTATCTATCTATCTATCTATCTATCTATCTATCTATCTATCTATCTATCTATCTATATATATATATATATATATATATATATATATATATATATATATATATATATATATATATATATATGTATATATCTATCTATCTATCTATCTATCTATCTATCTATCTATCTATCTATCTATCTATCTATCTATCTATCTATCTATCTATCTATCTATCGATCTATATATCTAACTATCTATCTATGTATCTATCTATCTATCTATGTATCTATCTATCTATCTATCTATCTATCTATCTATCTATCTATCTATCTATCTATCTATCTATCTATCTATCTATCTATCTATCTATCTATCTATCTATCTATCTATCTATCTATCTATCTATCTATCTATCTATCTATCTATCTATCTATCTATCTATCTATCTATCTATCTATCTATCTATCTATCTATCTATCTATCTATCTATCTATCTATCTATCTATCTATCTATCTATCTATCTATCTATCTATCTATCTATCTATCTATCTATCTATCTATCTATCTATCTATCTATCTATCTATCTATCTATCTATCTATCTATCTATCTATCTATCTATCTATCTATCTATCTATCTATCTATCTATCTATCTATCTATCTATCTATCTATCTATCTATCTATCTATCTATCTATCTATCTATCTATCTATCTATCTATCTATCTATCTATCTATCTATCTATCTATCTATCTATCTATCTATCTATCTATCTATCTATCTATCTATCTATCTATCTATCTATCTATCTATCTATCTATCTATCTATCTATCTATCTATCTATCTATCTATCTATCTATCTATCTATCTATCTATCTATCTATCTATCTATCTATCTATCTATCTATCTATCTATCTATCTATCTATCTATCTATCTATCTATCTATCTATCTATCTATCTATCTATCTATCTATCTATCTATCTATCTATCTATCTATCTATCTATCTATCTATCTATCTATCTATCTATCTATCTATCTATCTATCTATCTATCTATCTATCTATCTATCTATCTATCTATCTATCTATCTATCTATCTATCTATCTATCTATCTATCTATCTATCTATCTATCTATCTATCTATCTATCTATCTATCTATCTATCTATCTATCTATCTATCTATCTATCTATCTATCTATCTATCTATCTATCTATCTATCTATCTATCT
>CM035410.1:42135673-42140673 GCA_020310875.1 Ceratopteris richardii | reverse complement strand
AGAGATGGTAACTACTCAGAGTATGAGAGTTTTCCATAGCTATGAGCAAAGTGAGGCCAAGCTATTTTGTACACATATTCTCTAATAGAAAACACATTTTCATGTGGAAGAATTTGAGCGCATTCTTCATATGTGAAGAAATCTAAGTGATTTCATGTTACTGTGAAAGTTAGTTTTAATAGTTACAGTTTTTATCAGTAAACTTTTTCCGGTACTTCTGAGAGTTAGATCTTGCAGCACAGTGTAAAGATTTTCATGAGTGATAGCTCATCTTGAAGCTAGTAGTTTCAACTATAAGTTGATCAAAAGAGTTTTGTGAAACGCGACATGTACACAGTACAAAGTCTGACCATAAAAAGGCATTCTGAACTGGTGAAGTTTTTTCTTAAACTTCAGATAGAGTTCATTCAGTGAAGGAAGTTCACGTATTACTTCCTTACTTCATGTATACACATTTGAAGTAATTATAAACAAAATTGCAGTTGATTCCAGTGACATTCGGATAAGATTCCGGTGACAGTCCAGTGACAGTCTGGTGAAGTTTCGGTGGAATTTTGGTGAGGTTCAAAACACAGTTTTGGCACAGTTAAGTAGCGGAAAGATTATTTAACTGTAGAAAATACAGTAGTGTAAAGACTGAAGTAAATTAGTTCAGAATTGAAGCTTGAAGGAAACGTGAAGCTTTCTGTAAAGTGAATTTTCAGTTTTTCACTAATACAATTATAAAGTTTTCAGTTTCAAAAAATTTGCTAAGCTACTGATGATTATAGAGGTGTTCTAACATCACTTTAGCTTAGTTCTTGTAACGTAGTGAATTCCGAAGTTGAGCTTTAGCTAGTTAAGCTCACTCACTACGTTAACAAGTAGTACAAGAGCTCAAGAGTTGATAATGGTTTGTTAGAGCTCAACAAGTGACAATTTTCCGCAGTCTTGTTAGTAAACAAGCTTTTGTCACAAAACAACAGTGGTATCAGAGCAGAAAGGTTTTGAAGAGTAGAAAAGGTTTCTCAGAAGAAGAAACGGGAAGAGAATTTGAAGAATTCTCATAAAGAAAGGTGAATGTTGAAGAGATCAACAGCAAACATCATCAAGAAGTGGTCCGAAGTCATTCTCAAGGTAAAGGTTACAAAAGGTAAAATTCTTTAACGTTACACTCACCGGAAGTAACAGAAACAAGAAGATCATGGTAGATCACATTTCTATTGGCAAATTGAACAGAGATAATTATCCGGCATGGGTAATGCACGTGGAAGCCTTACTTATGAGTAAGGACTCAATGATATATGTGACAGGAGAAGAAAAGAAGCCGACTTTCGAAGATGATAGTCAACCGAAGAAAGAAGAGTTAGAAGTCTTGAAGTTGTGGCAGAAGAAAGATGCAACGACAAGAGCATATATCTATAATACTGTTACAGATCATCTACTACCACATATTAGAGGTCTGGAGAAAGCAGAAGATATATGGAGTGCTTTGGAAGATCATTTCCAAAATACGACGAAAGCTAGGAAGGCTAGCTTATGATCGGAGTTCACAATGTTCAAGAAAAAGCAAAGTCAAAGCATTAGTGATTATGTCACTAAGATGAAAGACTTGGCAGATAGTCTTGGATCAATTAATGAAGATATCGAAGACCACAGGTTAATAGCACAAGTGCTTGCAGGTTTGAGAGGAGATGAAAGGTGGAAACCTTTCATACTCTCAACTGAACTTTCTTTAAATCATTTTGTACCAGATTTAAATCAGTTGCTTGGACTAATGCTAACGTTTGAGCAAGATTTGAAGACAGATGGAGAAAAAGGACATAGTTCGGCTATGGACGCAAGGAATAAGAAGAAAGGTGATAAAGGTAAGGAAAAAGATGAAGAAGAAGTGACTGCTCAAGCAAATTATGCAAGAGGACGAGGTAATGTCAGAAATAAAAGTAGAAGTAATACAAAAGGAAGAGGTAACAAGAAAGCTTGCTGGATCTATGGATTAAGCAATCACTTGGCTCATGATTGCTGGCATAATTCTCAAGGATCAAGTCAGAATCAGAATAACAATAGCAGAGGCAGAAGTGGAAGATATCAAAGAGGTAGACAAAGCCAAAGAGGCAGATATGGTAGAGGTGGAGCAAGAAATTGGGGATAGAATCAGTCTCACAACACTACCTACTACAACTATGCAAATGATACGCAGAATGATGGTCATACAACGTTGATGATGAACTCAATAAGTGTGTCAGAAAATGAAGACCTAAAGGTATTTTATATTGACTCTGGTTGTTCAAATCATTTGTCAGGAAATATAGAATTGTTATCAGAATTAGAAGGAGGCATTTCAAATCATACAGTACAGATAGGTGATAACACAAAACATAATGTAAGGTCAATTGGAAAGGTAAAGTGTAAGAATGGAGCTGACCTACTAACAAATGTTTTGTATGTTCCAACTATCCCGAAGAATCTGATCAGTGTGGGTCAGATAGTAGAAAAAGGTTTTTCAAGTCAGGTTTACAAATGAAGGAGTATTTGTTGAGGATCCAGAGAAAGGATACAAACAAATTGTCCATGGTAAAAAGGAAGGTAGACTTTTTACTCTGAAAGTACAAGGGAATGTTGGTCAAGCCTTAATCACACATGGTGATGAGGTATTTACAGAGTTAGACCTCTAGCATAAGAGGTTAGGACATTTTAATGAAACAAGAATCAAAACTATGGTGGAGAAACAATCCGTGAGAGGATTACCAAATATGAAGAACCAACATATGATTCACAAATGTGAAGCTTGTTAGATGGGAAAAGCACACATGTTACCATTTCAGAAAAATGGTTACAAACATGATGGTGTGCTAGAGCTCATACATACAGATGTATGGGGACCGACAAAAGAAGGATCTATCAGTGGCTCAAGGTATTATGTTCTTTTCATTGATGATGCAACAAGATGGATAACTCTTTATGTTTTGAAAGAGAAGTCAAAAGTATTTGGAGCTTTCAAGCATTTTCATGCATATGCTGAAAGGCTTACAGGACAGAAACTTAAAAGACTAAGGTCTGATGAAGGAGGATAATATTTTTCTCAAGAGTTCAATGATTATCTATGGAATGCAGGTATCAAAAGAGAAATAACTTGCAGGTATACACTGCAACAAAATGGAGTAGCAAAAAGGAGAAACCGAACTCTAGTTGAGTTTGCAAGAGCAATGCTAAAGGAGAAGAATTGTCCAAACTATCTTTGGGCTGAGGCTGTAAATACAGCTACATATCTGGTAAATAGACCATGTATAGCTTTAAATGGGATGACTCCTTATGAAGCTTGGTGGGGCAAGAAACCAACACTTGATCATTGTAAAGTGTTTGGATCAGTTGCTTATGCTTATGTACCATCACAATTAAGACATAAGCTTGAACCAAAAGCTGAAAAATATGTGTTCATCGGATATGATGAAAAATAGATGGGTTATAGGTTATGGAGTCCTCTAACCAAACAGTTTATTGTTTCCAGAGATGTGGCATTTGATGAAGGAAAAAGCTGGTATACAGGTAAAGAGCATAGTGTTGAAACACTTGAAGAAGAGGTAAGAAGAATTGAAAAAGGTAAATCACATATACAGGTGAATGGAGATGAAGATTATATGCAGGCAAGTACATCCAAGATTGGATCACGTATGAGAAATGAAGATAAATCAAGATTTGATGAAGATATGTATTCAGATACACATGAAGAATATGAGCTAAGAAGGTCAAACAGAGTAAGGAAACAACCAACAAGGTATTCCTATGACACTTCTTATTTGACTCAGAAAAACTATGCTTACTTAGTAAAGGAGGATGAAGAACCTCAGAGTTACAGTGAAGCAAAAGGTAAGAAACAATGGGAAGAAGTGATGAACGAAGAGTTCAATGCTCTTGAAGAGAACAAGACTTGGGAACTTGTTCCAAAACCTTTGGTAAGAAAATGATTGGAAATAAATGGGTTTAGACAGTTAAGAAACTTGCAGATGGAAGGATAGCCAGATACAAAGCTAGAGTGGTGGTCAAAGGCTATGCTCAGACACATGGTATAGATTATGATGAGACATTTAGTCCGGTGGCAAAGATGTCAACCATAAGGACATTGATTGCTATAGCATCATCAATAGGATGGAAGCTAAGTCACCTGGATATAAAGAATGCATTTTTGAATGGATATATATCAGATGAAGTCTACATGGAACAACCTGAAGGGTTTGTAAGTTCCAGTTACCCAGAACATGTTTGCAGGTTGAGAAGAGCTCTCTATGGATTGAAGCAAGCTCCAAGAGCTTGGAATTACAGACTTGTGAAGTATCTCAATGACCTTGGATACCAAAGCTCAAAGGCTGATCCAAGTCTACTCGTTAAGAGAACAGATGAAGGTATGATGTACATTTGTATTTATGTAGATGACATAATAATCAGAGGAACCTCAAATGAAGGAATCAAGGAGGTAAAAAGAATGATTGAAAAAGAGTTCAAGATCAGTGATCTAGGAAATTTATCATACTTTCTTGGAATGGAAGTTACACATATAGATCATGGTATATATGTTTCGCATGAAAGATATCTCCTAAACTTACTGAAGAAGTTTAACATGGAGAATTGCAGAGAAGCTTCAACACGACTTGAAGTAAATCATAAACTCAGCAAATATGGTGGTGCAGAGTTTAAAGATGTGAGGAAGTATCAGTCGTTAGTGGGAAGCTTAATTTATGCTACACTAACAAGACCGGATCTCAGTTATGCAGTAGGAGTTCTCTCACAGTTCATGCATTGTCCGAAGGATCAACATTGGGTTCCAAGACAAAGAGTTCTTAGATATATCAAAAAGAACTATAAAGGAAGGATTATATTATCCTTACACATCAGATATAAAGTTGAGAGCATACAGTGACTCAGATTGGGCAGGAAGTCAAGATGACAGAAGCTCCACACACGGGTATATGATATACCTACGAGATAAGCTTGTAAGCTGGTGTTCGAAGAAGCAGCATACAGTG
>CM035410.1:42128173-42130673 GCA_020310875.1 Ceratopteris richardii | reverse complement strand
ACCACAATCACTACAGTATCCTTCCCAAACTCGCTGCGATGGTGGTGGGTTTGGCAATGAGCATTTTGTGATAAAATGATCACCTCCGCATCTATAACATGGTCCTCTAGGTGCAGGTGGTCTATTCATTGGTTGGGAGGTTAGGGGTGCTCTGGGAGTTGCGTACATTAATGACACATAATCCTACTCATATCCGTAAGAACTATCCGATCCTTCCATACCATATGCATATGGCTCATAAGATTGTCCACATTCAGTTATAGAGCTCTCATATGCGGAATAATTTCCTTGACTATGGTCATAAGATGGGTCATACAGTTCGTTACTAGCCAAAGGCGTGGCTGGGACTATTGCTCTCTTTGGGTTCTCTTCAAGTTGGGCTATTTTTACTGGGACAACATTCTGAGGGTGGGGTGGTTGTTGTCCTAACACCGGTTGTGGTTGAGCATACCCTTGGTAAGAATAAGGTCGTGGTGTTGGAGCCTGTTGTTGATATGTGGGATCTCTAAGGGCTTCTCCTCCTTGATCTCTCAGAGGGTATCCATAAGGTCTCATGGGCAGTTGTACCGGTCTTGACTGCCGATTGTAAGGACAGTTTTCAGTGCTATGATTTGTGTACCTTTGCTCTATGCTACAATAATGTATAGGGCCCGGGATGGGTGGTCTATTGTAAGCATAAGCGGGTGGTGGGATTACTCCCCTAGTGCACAAATGAGAAGGATGATCACCTTCACAATGCACACATCTTCTAAGCATGGGTACTCTCATAGGATTGTTCGGGTAGTTCCTCGGCCCTTGAACATTCAATTTTTTTGCCACTAAGTCAGCTATTTCCTCTACGTTATTCCTATGGTTTGATGTGCTACTGGCGGTATCTTCACTTTTCACACTGCCTTGAGGTATTTTCAAATCTTCCGCCAGGTTGTCCTCTAGGTCAATACATTCTTTCATACATTCTTGCAAATTTTGAACCCTTTTTACATATACCAATGATCTTAATGATCCATTCACTAATCCTTCCAGAAACAATGACACCATTTTGTTTTGAGTGGGTCTCTCTTCCACAGGGCATCTGTCCACATATTGGTTAAATCTTCTTGCTACCAATCTTACCGATTCCGTCTTCCTATCGGTATACCCGGTCCTCTTACTACAGGTGGTCTATCAGGGACAATAATTCTATTCCTTGGTTCAACAGGTGGATGAGGTCGATAGTTAGGATTATTTCCTAGTGTTGCGAACTGCACATGTGGTCTGACTAGAATATGCATTTGTTGTGTCTGTCCCGAATGCTGATATGAATTATCTTGATAGGTTCCTTGGGGTTTTTGTGGTGGCTTGATCCCTAGGAGGGAACACTCGAATGTTCTGATATTTCAACCCTGCTCTTTCTAATTCCATTAAGGGCCAATACCTCCTCTGATTCTTGTCCAGATATGTGATAATAGTGGGGAATTCAGGATCTTGCAATTTATAAATGGTGGCTGGGTTATTGGCTTCTTCCCATAACGAAGAGTGGGCTCTGAGAAGATGCTCCATCCCATTGATCAAATAAACATCCATTAGGGAATCATCTTGGGAACTAGGTCTCCTCTCCAAACCCTAATCACAATGGATTTCCCTCTAGGTGTAGACACATGTTCTTCATGTCCCTCTTCATTAAGGTTGTGGTTGTTGACCTCTTCACCTTGTTCGTTGATGTTTTTGGGATGTTCCGTGACTACGTACTGAATATCCCTTTTGTCCATGTAGAATCCTCTTGCATATTGAACCGTTGGCCTAGGTACTATGTAAGCGTCTATAGCTTTCTTCAACCTAGCCACTGACCTGTTTAGCCCATCTAGGTAGATAGGTAAACCGTGTTGATTGGTGTTCACATATTCTAAAGATGTTCGATATTCCCCCTCAATAATTGACATCATGCCAATTATTGGCAGAGAATTCTGCATATCCTCTGAAGCCATGAGAATTTCTTCCTCAAACTCACTAGAGGTTTCAGAGTAGTGTGAATGACTACTTGGTTCGGCTGCAGTCCCCACATAAGAAATTACACTTCTTCGACTCCCTAGGGTTCTTTTGGATCTTAGGTTCATCCACTTAAAAGTTCTAGTCTAGTTTAGCCAACCTCTAGCTCGTAGTGTTCTTGGCTGAGGATCTGAGTTCTATCAAATATCTGGTTGACTTAGAACTTACAATGAATTCACGATACACGATATTCAACAAATGTCGCAGAAAACTTGACGATACTCAATATTTACCAAGAGAAATCCCACAATACTCGATACTTCACACCCTGGAAAAGTCACGATATTCGATATGCGACAAGTATCACGAAAAGAAATGTATGATAATCGATATGAGGCTAGAGCACGATACACGATATTGGTCTGGTATTGCGAACAAATCAACGATACATGATAGTCAACAGATATCGCGGAGAAAAACCTCATGATACACGATGTTGGGCAAGTATCGCAAAAGAATTATCCCGATACACAAT
>CM035410.1:42028173-42123173 GCA_020310875.1 Ceratopteris richardii | reverse complement strand
CAAAAAAGTGGTATCGTATCGTTTGACCCTTTAGTATCGTATCGTGAGAGCTCCATTATCGTATCGTGTAAATTTTTGGTATCGTATCGTGAGGTTGGTATCGTATCGTGGACTTGGTGGTATCGTCTAGGGAGTGGTATCGTATCGTTTAAGGTGGTATCGTCCATAGTGGTATCACGTGGAAAATCTGGTATCGTATCGCCTGTCCTGAGGTACTCCCAGAAGGATCCTGTTTCCCTGTTTTAACCCCCAGAACCTTGAACTAGCATAACTTTCTCATACGAAATCCCTTCGGGATGATCTTTGGTTCGTTGGAAAGATCGTGGGGAGTATTACCAAAACTTCCATTGGTTATGGTAAAATTAAGACGTGGATTATTAGATAGGATATGTTGAAGTTGACCCTCAGATTGGACTAGGAAGCAAGGGGTTCCACAAGATTTTGAGCAATTCAAAGGACAATTTTGGTCTTGTAGACAAGGCTTATGAACCTAAGATCAAGTAGACACTGAGCAAGAGATAGATAAAGTATCAAACCATCTAAGGCTAGTGTCAAGCAAACAACCAAGTCGTGGGCTCACAACTCAGTGGTTAGCACTACATGTTGAGTTCACAGAGGAGTGAGTCAGAAATGTCATTTAACTGGGAGAGACTCTTGGCTTCTAAAGACATGCATAGTTCAGTACTTAAGGAAGATTTCATGTCTATAGTGGAAGGGGAATATCAGATATCTCTTCAATACATTTCCACTAACTTGCAAGGAATACCCATCTACCTTGACTGTCTACACAGGTCAGTAGCAAGAATGATAAACACGACAGAAACTAAAATAGCTCTAAGACCAGCTGTCAAGTATGAAGGTGGAGTTTATATGGACAAGATGGGTCAAATATATGTAGTAACCGAAAACCCTGATCAGATTAATGAAAGAGGAGAATTAGCTCGAGATTAGGCAACTACCTCACAAAACCCATTCGAGACTCAACAAAGAATGGAAAATGCAATGTCAGGACAAACAAGCCAATGCAGTATGCCCAACAGACCTCAGGCACAATCCACCATGCCAGCAATTAACTCCCACAACCAAACTAGTCAGAGAATGGGAAATATGAATAGACCTACCTTTAGGACAGAACCGCCCCAAGGTTTCCCCATTGTAATTCGATCCCCAGAGCCCGACAGAAGACTGAGACCAATCCAATTGGCCAAATGTATGCGAAATCATTACGATGGCACATGAGAGCCATATGACCACATTGCAGAATTCAAGCAGGTATTGCGAGCGGAGCAAGTGGATGACTTTTTTAGGCAATATGAATCCTTTGGGCTAACCCTCACAGGAACAGCCTTAACTTGGTTTCAACGCTTGGATCCAAATTCCTTTGGCAATATAGAAAAATTCTTCCAAGAATTTGTTTGGGAATTCACTAAGCGAGGGATCAAGCACAATTCGTCATCATTACTTCATAGTTTCAAACAAGCTCCTAATGAGATAGTAAAAAATGCAGCACGAAGATTTAGTCAATATGTAGACCGATGCCCTGTGACAGAGAGACCTTCTCAGTAGAAAATGATATCCCTATTTTTAGAAGGTCTAACCAATGGAACATTGAGAATGTTAGTATACGTAAAACGGGTGCAAACTCTAAGTGAGTGTCTTCAAGAATGTATATATTTGGAAGACAACTTAGCTGAGGATCTCAAAATCACACAAGATCTTACCAAATCAGAGGATACAAGGAGCAATGAAACTTCTAGTTCGAGCTATGTGGAGGAAGTGGCAGAGTTAGTGGCCAAGAAATTAGGAGTACAAGGACAAAGGAACTACTAGAACTCCTCCTTGAGAGTGCCAATGTTAGGAAGTTGCACACTTTGTGGTGGAGATCATCCATCTCATGTTTGCACCAAAGAAGGATTAGGGTTACCACAACCTTACCCTTACAATAGACACCCAATTCAGGATCCTAACATGTACTCTTATAGCGAGCAGAAGTACCCCAACCACAACACTCAAAACTATCCAATGAATAGATAGCCATAACCTTTTGTACCACTCCAATGTAGACCATACGGGTACCCTCTTAGAGAACAAGGCGGAGAAGTTCCTAGGTATAACCCTTGTCCAGGACCACGAGGAGCAACTAGACTGTATTAACATGGAGGATATGGACAACCTCAACCTATACCAGGACAATAACCATCCCACCCACCATATGTCACAATAAAAGTCGTTTGTCTTGACTGTGGCAAAGAACAACTCCTAAGAGATTGTCCCGGACATCCCTCTAGTGCACCAAAGGTTACACCACTTAACGTGGGTGGTAGGCCTAGTAGGGGATTCAAGTTCTAGTAGTGATAATGTGGCTCCTATACATGCAGTTACTAGGGCACAAGCATTACAAAAAGCTAAACTAGCTGAACAATCAGAGCCAAGTGAGTCAAGAGAGTCTAGTAAGAGAAAAACAAGAACATGGAAGGATACTAGAGAGAAGGCTAATCGTAAGTGGACCAAAAAGTTATCTGAACTAGAAGAATGCCTAAAAGACGCAAAAACAAAAATAGAAGATATTGCCTCTTAAAGATCCTCGCATGTCAAAACTCCATCCACACCACCTCATCCCCACCCACCAACCATTGTAAATAAACCACAATCAGGGTATGTTCTTGCAGATCCAATCCCAGAAGACTTGGACATGATGTTCAAGGCATACTAGGCTCAACTTCAAGAAGGGCCAACACCTGCAAACCTAGACAAGAGCTACCCTAGAGCAGATTTAGAGATTGAACGCACAAAAATGTGCATAAAAATGGTGGAACTAGCTCAAGTTATGTTCGAGGCCAATCAATCGTTCAATCAGATGAATGCTATTACACTGGGTTTGCACTTCCAAGGCTTAATAGACAAATTAGAGCAGTTGGTAAATAAAGCTCAAGTTTCTTTACCTCCACAAGCTCAACCAACTGTTGAAAGAGAAATCTCATCACCAAAGAAAGTCTATGTTCCTGACTCCATAGATGATGGAGAACCTCTTTTAATTCAACAGCACACTCAAAAGTTCTTGCAGGAAATACAAGAAGAGAAATGGGCCAAGGAGAAGGATGCTTCCCCTCCTATTCTTGAAATTGATGACCGTCACGATCAATTCCCATAAGACATTCCATCTATTTATGGAGACCAAGTAGAGCAACAAGAAAAAAAAAGTTCAGGATTTGAATCCAATTCTATACAAGAGTTGCCACAGTTCACAGGCCCATGGGAATCTGAATCTCTCAAGATCAGAGCTCCCACAATATTGATCAGAAACGAAGACTCAGTGGTTCCTAGAAACACTGATGTCGTGAAGAACACTAAGGTTCAGTGTCATCTCACTGTAGAAGAGTTGCTCAAAGCAAAACCTGAGCTATGGGATCATGTGAAAGATCATGTTCCAGAACTTGATTCCAAAATGCCAAAAGCAGACTCTAACCAGAAAGTTCCAGAGATACCTCTAGACAAAATAGGGGACATGAGCGAAGGTGAGGAAGGTAATACTTATCTTCCAATCACCTACCAAGGTTACACAACCAAAGCAATCATAGATTCAGGTGCTGGTATTGCTATTGCAACCACCTCCTTGTGGAAGCAATGGGGTAAACCTGCATTAAGACCAACTAGAATGAAGCTTCATATGGCCAACGGCCATGTGGAAAGACCTCTAGGATTGCTAGAAGGGATAACTCTAACCACGTGTGGTGTGGAGTTTGAGCACACCTTTGCTATATGTGACTTTGGTAAAACTACTACCTACGAAATGATCCTAGGAAGGCCCTTCCTACGACAACTGCAAGTGGTACAGGACTGGGGAACCAATTCCTTGTACTTGCAACACTTAGGGGTCACAACCAAGGTCAATTTGAAGGATTACACCTTCAGAGATGTACCATCCCTACAGTGGAATCCTATCCACAAGGAGCAGGAAGATTCAATCTCTATGCATTCTAAAAGTTCATCAGACACATCCTGGATGCATGAAGATACTCATTTGTGGATGTGCAAGGTCGCAAAGGAAGAGGAAAAATGCTTAAAGGCCAGAGAAAAAGGAACTTCTCAAGGAGATAGACCAATTAGAGACCGAGCCTATACACCAATGATCTTTCCAGATGAGGAATTTGAGCCTCATGGTTGGGTAGAAATCTTAGCTACCATGGACATTGCAGTGAATGAAGAACAATGGACACATCATTGTGATGAGGAGGGTTATGATATCTCAGTGTTCATAGCATTATCTAGAAGACATAGGAGTATTTACCCAAAGGCAAGAAGAACCTCTCACAAGCATTAAAACTGTCAGTTCAAAGGATGGAAGTGAAGGAGGTCAAAAGAAAAAGAAAAGACAAGGAGTGAAACAAGAAGAAAAGGAATCATTGTTCGAAGTACCAGAGAATTTCAAGAAATACAAAGTTGAAGACCAAAAAATTTTGGTACGAATGCCTAAGAGAGAGGCCACCACAAGAGACGCATATGATAACAAAGAAAAGACCAAAAAAGTTGTAGTCACCATTGAAGAAAACGAAGAGAGATGTACATACATAGGAGATGACCTAAGTAAAGAAGATGAAGCAGAGTTGGTAGCTTTGTTAAGGGAATATAGGGACGTGTTTACATGGCACTATAGAGACTTGAAGGGAGTAGATCCAAAAATTTGCTCTCATACGATCCCCATGATTGCTGATGCCAAGCCCACCAAACAAAAGCCCTACACATATAATGACACTTATGCAGCCAAAATAAAAGAAGAAATTGATAGATTGATTGAAGCTGGATTTATCTATGAGATTGAGCATACAGAATGGGTGTCCCCCATTGTTGTGGTACCCAGGAAATAATTCTACCACCGTAAGAGATAGTTATCCGCTTCCAATCACTGATCATTTATTGGAGCGTGTTGCACGCAAGGAAGTTTATAGCTTCCTAGATGGATTTTCAGGTTACAATCAAGTAGCCATTCCCACAGAAGATCAACATAAAACAGCCTTTGCCACAGAGTGGGGAGTCTTTGCATTTTGTGTGATGCCATTTGGGCTCACCAATGCATCTGCAACATTCCAAAGGCTTATGTGTCATGTCTTCAAAAACTTCTTGTGAAAGAGCTTAGAAGTATATGTAGATGATTTATGTGCTCATTCCCAACAAAGAAAATACCACATCCCTGAGCTCAGATAGATCTTCAACAAGTGCAGAGCCTATCGAGTGTGTCTGAACCCAGAAAAGTGTGTGTTCATGGTACGTCAAGGTAAAATCTTAGGTCATATTGTTTCTAAGAACGGAATATCAACAGATGAGGACAAAGTAAAAGCCATCGCAGAGTTGCCGAGGCCAAGGAATGTTAAAGAGGTACAAGCCTTTATGGACCATTGTGGATATTACCGAAGGTTTATTCACATGTATGCAATTATAGCTAAGCCTCTTTATGCCTTGTTGAAAAAGTTTGAGTGGAATGATGAATGCGAGAAGTCCTTCAATGAGCTGAAGAGACGTTTGTGCACAGCACCAATACTGATCACTCCTGATTGGAATAAGCCATTCCATGTACATGTGGATGCATCCAATTATGCAATAGGATGTGTGTTGTCACAACCCATAGGTGAAGGCAATCTAGATTTGCCTATAGCCTATGCTAGTAGGCAATTGAATGCTGCTGAACAAAACTACACCACAACCGAAAGAGAAGGTTTAGGCATGGTATATGCTGTGAAGAAGTTTAGACACTATCTATTGGCCAACAAGTTCAAGTTTTTCACTGATCATCAAGCTTTATTCTACTTGGTCAATAAACCTTGCAATACAGGACGTCTAGTAAGATGGTTCCTCTTACTAATGGAATATGACTTTGAAGTGGTTGTCAGGAAAGGTAAGACCCACCTTAGGGCAGATCATCTTTCTCGCATCACTTCATGAGAGTCACCGCAAGGAGTGTCTGATGAATTGCCTGATGCTTATCTGTTCAATCTAGAAGTTGTTCCGAAATGGGCAAATAAGTTGGTACCAGTCCTAACCTTTGGACCCTAGCAAACAAGAATGTGAAGACGAACAAGGATGAAATTGTACGGTCACAAAAATATCAAATATTGGCAGGAAGCATGTACAAACAAGATACGGAAGGTGTTCTAGCTTGTTGTACAAGAATGACCTAAAAACAAGAATACAACAAGTGCAATATATAAAGATCAATACATAAGGAAAAACCTAATGTCTGCGAATGAGTGAGCTGGCAAGGAACAAATGTGCCATCACTCTCAGTAGATAAATCTAATAAAGTTCAATGAAGTATCTGTGACATATACCCTCGTGACCACTATACATGTCAGAGAAACGAAAACCTGGTACGTGTCATCTTGGATCATCACATGTTAAGCTTGATATCTCAACAATCGTGACATACATATTTAGTGAAACAGGGACTTGAAAGATAGTTCTACCTAATTTACATGCATTGTTTGCACATTCACTTCATTTGCTATTACATATGCATATATGCTCATACCAGTTACATCTATGTTCACGGATTGGTAAATTGAATTGTGTATTAATCCACCACTATACACACTTGGTGATAGTTGAGGTATAGTTTCAATTATCACAAGTCCCTAAGATATTTTGACTTAGGTACACACGTTTTTGGCACTGTTGCCAGTGACTAGTCCAACCAAGGTGCATACGTGATGGTTATAACTATGGAGTGAAGGTATTGTGTGCTAAGAAGTGATTTCAGTTGTGTGGCAAGTAAACACTTTTGTTGCACTTGTTACTTCATACATCCAAAATGTGTCTGAAAAGGTTTTAGGGTTAGGTGAGATAGAAAAGGATTTAGAGTAGGGAGTAGAAGTGAAGGAGTGTAAGGAAGTATATTAGTCTTTTTGTATCAAATAAAATTTTCAATTTCTATCCTTGAGTTTTTGGTTCAGCTAGAGACTAAAGTCAAGAGTCACTAAAAGTGAGTTCACTTGTTTCGACACAAGTATCATGGAGAGCAGTGACCGATATTGTTGAGCTCATATTGTGGAGAACACATTGTATCGCAAGAATCTGGTAGCAAAAACTTGTGGGACTAATCCTAAAGATAAGAACTTAACTATGCAAACATAAAAGAACTGAATAATCACCCACAAAACATGAAACGACATAGGCCAAGTATCGCGAGAGTGGTACCATGGGATTGGAGAGAGATTTTGTATCCATAGGCACATAAACGTAACCAACGGGTCATAAAGAGCACATCACCACAAAAAAAATTTGAATTTGGAATTCTCTAAGTCCAAGTATCATGACCAGTTGAGTTTAGGTATTGTGATACCAAAATTCTTGTGTTTCACGATACTTGGTAGGTATCGTGTATCACTGATACCTCTTGCTCCCCATGTATCGTGATACTTTACAAGCATCATGTATCATTGGGTTGAGTATGATTACTAACTATGTATCATGTATCATCGATACTTATCAAGTATCATATATTGCAAGAGGGTAGGTATCATGTACCGTGTACTACCCCAAGATCTTATAGCGTGACAATTTTTGGTATCGTATCATGGGAAATTGAATATCATATATCATGTATTGTCAAGAGAAGAAGTATTGTATCGTGAGAGTTACTATCGTGTATCGTCCAACCCGAAGGATTGTGTATCATCGATACTTCACTACTAACGTGTATCAGTTATTTTCAAATATCATGTATTATGTGGGAGTTAGGTATTGTATCACTGAGGATTTTGTATTACATATCGTACAAATGAGAAATTGTGTATTGTAGCAAAGCCAAGTATCGTATCATGGGAGCCAATATCGTGTATCGTCTCACCTGAGGTATCATGTATCATATCTATAAGAAATATCATGTATCACAATTAAAGGAAAAAATAGCCAGAGAGCTTGGGAAGAGAAATTTAAGAATTTTAGTGCTTAAACATTGACGTAGAATAGTCAATAGAGCTGATAGATTACCCAAAAGGACCCAAGAACTAAATAGTGGATAAACCTAAGATGTGGAGGAGTGCTAGGGAGTCAAAGAAGCATAATATCATCTATGGGAAGCGTCACTCAGAAAAGTTCCCATTCTATCTACTCTGAGACTTCTAGTGACTCAGAAGGAGAACCCATGATGGCTTCAGAAGACATGCATACTTTTGTGCCTTTGATTGGGCTCTTGTTAGTGATAGATGAGGAGTATAGGACATCCGTGCAATCGAATGTGCATGGATTGCTTATATACCTTGTTGGACTTAATAGGTCCATAGTAAGAATGAAAAACTCTATAGATGCGAAGATAGTCCCAAGACTGGCATTGAAATACGAAGGAGGATTTTACATGGACAAATTGGGACACATATATGTGATGATCGAGAATCCAAAAGAAATGAATGAGAAAGGAGAAGCTAAAGAACCAGAAAAACCTACGAGACCCGATAATGGAGATATTGTGACCATGCCAAGAGGAAAATCAGTAATCACCAATGTATGGAGGGGATATCTGATTCCTCAGGATGATGATATGATTGATGTATATCTGGTAAGTGGTTTAGATAAATTGCTAGAAGCCACATCACCGATACAAGGAGAAGGCATCAACCATGTAGTTATCTATGAATTGTAAGATCCAGAAGATTCATCTAGAGTTACCTACCTAGACTAGAACAAGAGGAGGCATTGGCTTGTTGACGACCATGATAGGTCAAGAATGAGATATATGGGGGTTGCCCATATTCCCTCCTCAAGACCAGGCAACCACATCACTTTAGGACACATTAGAGATTGAAAAACACAGCCTCATGGCAAACCCATCAACAAAGGGTGCCAATCAAACATCACATGCACTTTTCCATACCAAGGACCAACACCAACTATCAGGCTAACCGAGGAAGTGGAAATATGAATAGGACACCTTTCCTGATGAGAACACCATAAGGAGCTGGATCAGGAGTAACCCTAGTATGCCACGCTATCCCCATAATTCTTTGACCACGAAAATTGGGTAGAAGATTAGGGCCTATTCAAGTAGCCAAGTGCATGAGAAATCACGATGATGGTTCTCGAGAGCCATATGACCATATTGTTGAATTCAAGCAGGTGCTATGTGTAGAACAAGTGGAAGATTTCTTTTTCCTATACAAATCTTTTGGCCTTACCTGTACTAGAACAACTTTAACCTAGTTCCAACTAGTGGACCCAAACCACTTTGTAAATATCAAACATTTTTTCAAGAATTCATTTGCGAATTCACCAAGAGAGGAACCAAGAAAAAATCCCCTTTATTGATCCATAGCTTTAAGTAGACCCCTAATGAGACTGTAAAAACTACTAGCAAATGATTTAATCAGTATGTAGACAGGTGCCCTATGACTCACAGACCCTCTCAGATGATATCTTTGTTCTTAGATGGCCTAACCAATGGAACATTAAGAACATCGGTTTATGTGAAACAATTACAAACATTAAGTTAACGTCTACAAGTGTGCATACATTTGGAAGACAACTTAGCAAATGACCTCAAAATACCATAGATTTCAACGAAATCAGAGGATACAATTAGTAATGCCACCTGTAACACGAACAATGTAGAAGACCTCATAGACTTAGTGGCTAAAAAGCTAGGTGTTCAGCGATAACAAAACTTCTAAAATGCTCCAATGAGAGTAAACCATGTTAAGAAGGTGTGTGCATTGTGTTTGGGACCATCCATCTCATAGTTGTGTGAGAGGAGGGTTGGTGCCACCACAACCCTATCAATACAACCTGCAATCAGCCCAAGGACCCAATTTGTATTGTCACATTGAACAAAAGTACACAAACCATAGCACTAAAAATTGCCCCTTTAATAGACAACCTAGTCCCTCTGCACCACCTTAGTATCAACCTTATGGATACCCTCCCAAAGATCAAGGCAGAGAGGTTCCTAGATACAATCCATACGAAGGACCACCTATGGCACCAAAACCATATGAGTACATAGGATACAATAATCCACAGCCAGTGTTAGGACAACAACTCCCACATCCTCAAAATGTAGTGCAAGTAAAGTATGCTCAATCAGAAGAAAATTTGTAAAGAGCAATGGTACCAATCACTCCATCGACAAATAGAAAAAACCCAGGCTAGGGATTTGATTAGACCAAAGGAGACTACTATCCCCATGACACTAGTCTTGTGGAATATGACCAGGCCTATGAGCAAAATTATTATGAATACGAGGGGTATGAGAGCTCATATGGACTAGAATATGCTAATCTCATGTACACTTCTCGTAGGGCCCCAGTTCCAATCAGACCTACAACAAGATCTCCTGCACCAAGAGGCCCATGATATATATGTGGTGGAGATCATTTTGTTAGGGAGTGTACCTTGCCTTGCAACCCACCACCCCCACATGTTTGGGAAGGATATTGCAATGATTGTGGCAAAGAACATTTGTTTAGAGATTGCCTGAAGAATCCTAATAAAATCTCAACCACCACTCAAATTAATGTGATTGAAGTAATCAAGTCTTCAAGAAGTGACAAAGAATACATAGTGCCTGTAAAACCCATTACTCAAGCAAAAGCTAAGGAAATCTTGGAGAGAGAAGCAATAAATAACCTCGAGATTGAGGAGGAACTAGACTCTAGAATCCAAGTTTTTGGAGACTCTGAAGAGCCTGAGGGTACCTCCAAACTTAAGAAGGCCCAAAGATGGAAGGAAAGAGAAGAGAAAATTAAAAGCAAATGGATTAATAGAACAAAGGAAGAGAAAGAATAGACACTAAAAGAAAATGAGCTCAGAGAAGGAGAGGCTGCAAACAAGAGAGCCACTATGGTGATGAGGAGACCAAATTAGGAACATGAAATATCAATTCTAGTGGATCCCATGCCTGAAGATCTAAATATGTGGTTAAAAGCATATCATTCTAAGATAGAGACAAAACCAAGCCTAGAGCTACAAAAAAGAATCTACCCAAGAGGAGAACTTGAGAAAGAAAGACTGAAAATATGTAAAAGAATTAATCAAGATTGCTCATACCATGCTAGAAAAATCTATACCAACCCTCCATGAGAAGAGAATTTCGGAAGCACTATTTCAGGGATGCATAGAATCCTTCAATTCACAAGCTAAGAAGGAAAAGCAAGAGGAGGAATTAAAGGAAGAAATGAGTATTGAAAAAGAGGAGAAAGATTCTTTAAGTCGTGAAGTAGAGGATAATTGGCCACATGACCTTTGGGCCAAAGTTCTTCAGCAAGACCGATGGAAGAAGAACAAAAGTGAAATACCTCCTTTTGAAGAAGTAGATGCTTCTAGAGAGCAATCGACATTGGAACCTGAAATGATATATGAGGAATTTTCCAACCTAGATCACAATAGAGAGGAAGGAATGAGCATCCAATTACATGTGAGAATATGAACAAAGATCCAAAACTTTCCATGCACCCATAATGAAGGGAAGAGAAAAGAAATTACAAGATGAAACCTCAAACACCTTATCCGAGTTAAAAAGAACAAAAGTCCAATGTTCTTTAATGCTAGAGGAGTTGGTCCAAGTCAAGCCTCAATTGTGGAAGAAATTAGCTCAACAATTGAATTTGGGAAAGGCAAATCCATTTACGGGATGAGATAAAGTGGAGGCGACAACCACAATAAAGATTCCAATTGACAAAGTGGGAGAATTTAGCAAGGGAGATGAAGGGAATACATGCCAAGCAGGAGTAGGGATAGCTACCAAGGAAATATGGGGAAAATGGGGAAAACAAGCCCTATGACCCACTCGAATGAAATTACAATTGGCTGATGGTCATGTAAAAGACCTCTAGGAATTCTAGAAAAGTTCATCCTGAACACTTGTAGAGTTGAGTTTGAATACACGCTGGCTATCAATCAATATGGCAAAGCAAGTAATTATGAAATGATCTTAGGACAACCCTGTTGGAAACAATGTCTCAATTCAATCCACAAATCTCAGTTAAATTGCCATATGATATGTTCTTTAAAACCTCTTTTCAACAAAGAACAATAGGCAGGTTGGCTAGGCTAAACGCCTCCCAAAGAGTTGGCCCAGGTTCAATCCCCGAATGGTGCACTTTCGGATGTGGCAAGTTTTTTCAAAAAACACTTTAATTTTAGCACTGATTTTTGGTGGCAATTGCACTAACATCCCCGATAACTTTTCATAAGATTACAATCATAGATTTTTAGTTTTTGCTTTTGTTTTACATTTTTCTTTTCAAGAATACTCAAATACTATATAAGAAGAGCTTTAGCTCATTCTTCATCATCACTCAAGAAGCTCTAGCAAGAGTTATATACTCTTGGAGGTGATCAAGGAGTATCTTCTCAAGTTACTCAAGGAGACCTTGGAGGAGATCTTGGAGGCAACCTTGGAGGAGGAGTTCTTACACTCATGGAGGAGTAGTGGTCTACATCTTGGTGATTATTTGGGGTACATTTTGATAGCTTACCATCAACATCTATTGTTGATTTACTGTGAGTAGCAAGTCTATCTCCGTTCTTACTTGTTAGGTCACTAATTTTTTATTTAGATAATTAGAATTTGAGTTTGCTGTAAAAAAGTTCTAAACTATTCATATTCTCCATATTCTCACACACACACACACTCTCTTCATACCTCTTATGCACACAATCTCTTCTATCTAGTTCCTATTTCTGCCTAGATTTAGATATTGTTAGTTTGTATCATATTCACACATTCTGATTGACATTGGAATATAGATTGTGTATGTGAGCATGTTAGCTTACTGTTACACTTGAATGTCTCATCTATTATCTCTCTATCTCTCACTCATCATCTTTTTGAGTATAAAGGTGTGCATGCTAAGGTTCATCTCTTGGAAGATCCTATAAACCTATGATTATTGTTATTGTGGTTCACTCCCCTTCCAATATTTGCTATCATAGCTTAGAATAACAACATTTGGTATCAGAGCATAGTTGACATACACCCTGTTGCAGAGCTAAGAAGAGCAAAGAGACAGAGAAAAAGCAGGGCCCCAAAATTTTTCCGATTTGGACACTTTATTTTTGTATTTTAGCCATTTTGTAACATATTTTCCGATGTAAAAGCACTAGACAAATGCTCTAGATGCACACCCATAGGGATCTGTATCTTTATCTTTGTAAACTAGTAGGAAATTAGTCTTTTAGTTAATAAAGTGCCGGTCTCTTGTGTGAAAGGACCATTTTTAGGGCACATGTATATAAGTCAGTTTGTGACTCTTTGGAGGGACCTTTTGCCATTATGAGAATCAAGAGCACAGAATTTCGAATTTGTGTCTTCTCCTCTCTGTATCTTCTTCCTTGTGAGCTTGCATGCATGTGTGATGCTTGGAAAGAGTGCTTAGAAGTATTGTCTATCCATGGAAGTATTGTCTATCCTTGTGATGTTTGTAGTTGTTAAGGTGTGTATGAAGTGTAGGAAGTGTTGAAGTGTAGGTGAAGTGTAGGAAGTGCTGAAGTGTAGGAAGATCATTCCAGCAACTTAGTATTTTGCTCATAACTTGACCTAGAAGTGTCAGAATCAAGTGAAAAGCACCATTGGATGTGTCTTCTCAAGAGCTTCAAAACAAAGCTGCTATTTGCTATATTCGGAGTTCAGAGCTGAGAGAAAAGCTTGATTTATCGTTGACTATTGTTCCAAGTGTTGCGACACCATAGCTAACCTTGAAAACTTGAATGTGATGGAATTATACTTATTTGTACTTGGTGAACTTCCTTTGCATTGACCATCATTTGAATGCATGTCTTCATACACTCGGCTAGGTTTTGATACTCCTTGGATTGATAAATAAAGCATGAAGTCCCCACTATATGCACTTGAGGGGGATTGAGGTATAGTCTCTTTCTCCACAAGTCCCTAAGTCGATACTTAGGTACACATGTTTTTGGTGCTGTTGTCGAGGAGTGTCGAATCAAACCGAGGCATTCGTGTGATGGTGAATAGCTCTTAGCATTGAAGTGAGTAGAGGAGTTGTGAAATTCTCTTCTTTGGTAAGTCACTCTCATTCGCACTTACTACTTCTTGCTCTTGGAGTGTGTGTAGTGAGTTGGTAGTTTAGGGAAGTGAGTAGAGACATAAGTTAGAGTAGGAAGGAGGAAGTAAGTGAGTAGGCTAGGAAGATAGGGTGAGTTTTCAAGATAGTTCTTTCAGTTCTTTCAGTTCTTTAGTCAAGTATTTCTTAACAGTATAAAAACCCAAAAAAATCAAAGCACTTCACTTCATTCGTGCGAATGCAAGTATCGTGAGCGCTGGAAGTTGGATATCGTGCAAAGAGTGGAGTTCAGAGAGTTTGGGCCATGCGGAGCAAGTGGGGGTGTAGAAGAACTTGAGATTAAGCTTCCAAGGTGAGCACATTAAATCTCTACTCTCTACACCCATTGAAGTCAAAGTAACAAAACAAAACGATTTGTGGTAAGTGTCATGAAGGGTTTCTTTTAAAGGGGCTGGGAAAGTTTTTTCTTTGATTTATGCAATTGAAAGAGGGAAGATAAGCTCTAAGAGCACCTACATTAACTAGAAACTTTAATTTACTTGTTAAAAATTTGAAAAAATGGCAAGTGTCGTGTTCTCCCACGGTTGAGTGTCACCATCTAGATGTTGTGACCTCCTGCGGTTGAGTGTCGCGATATTTATCCACGTCGGATATCGTGATAATTTTTGCGACATCTGGTAGATATCGGGTATCATGGGATTTTCCTTGCAACATTCGACAACTATCAAATATCGTGGGATTTTCTTCGTGTCATCTGACGAGTGTCGAATATTATGGGATTTTATTCGCGACATCTGAGAGTGTCGAGTGTCGTGATTGTTTTGCGACATCTGACGAGTGTCGAGTGTTGTGATTGTTTCGCGACATCTAACGAGTGTCAAGTGTCATGATTGTTTCGCGACATCTGACGAGTGTCGAGTGTCGTGATTGTTTCGCGACATCTGACGAGTGTCAAATATCGTGGGCTTACCTAAGTGTTGAATGTTGAGTATCGGAGTTGCGACATTTGGTAGGTATCGGGTGTCATGAATTTAGCCAATGTCACGTGTCATGCCAAGGGAGATCTTTAGATATTTTAGTGGGAAATTTCAACTCAATAACATATTTCTTACAACTCTGAAAGTTAGCAAAGAGCATCGGGAGCTAGAAATTGTCTAAACTAAAGTAGAGCTCTTAAGTGAATGAACCTAAGATCCGGGAGAACCCTAGGGAGCCAAAGAAGCATAATCTCTTTTGTGGGAAGTGTAGCTAAACCAAGTATTCACTCACATTACTCTCAAACCTCGAGTGAGTCTGAGGAGGAAACCCTCATGGCCTCGGAAGACATGCAGAACTATGTACCAATAGTTGGCATGATGTCAATTATTGAGGGTGAATATCGAACGTCTTTGAAATATGTGAGTAGCAATCAACATGATTTACCCATCTACCTAGATGGGCTAAACAGATCAGTGGCTAGGCTGAAGAAAGCTTCGGATGCTTACATAGTACCTAGGCCAGCTGTTAAGTATGCAAGCGGGTTCTACATGGATAAAAGAGAGATTCTATATGTAGTTACAGAGCATCCGAAGAACATCAACGAGCAAAGAGAAGAAGGAAATGCCCACAATCCTAATGGGGAGGGACATGAAGAATAGGTGTCTACCCCTAGAGGGAAGTCCATTGTTATTAGGGTTTGGAGAGGAGACCTAATTCCCCAAGATGATTCCTTGATGGATGTTTATTTAGTCAACGGATTGGAACATCTACTTAGAGCACACTCTTCATTGTGGGAAGAAGCCACCAATCCAATCACCATCTATGAGTTGCAAGATCCTGAAAACCCCACTCACATTACATATTTAGACAAGAATCAGAGAAGGTACTGGCCCTTAACAGAAGTAGAAAGAGCAGGGTTGGAATATCAGAGCATCCCAGTGTTCCCACCTAGGGATCAAGCCACAACTTTGCAAAACCCCAAGGAACCTATCAGGATAATTCTTATCAGCATTCAGGACAGATACAACAAACAAACATTCCAGTTAGACCCCATGTGCAGTTTGTTACACATGGCAATAATCCTAACTACTGACCACCTACACATGGAGAACCGAGGAATAGAATTCTAGTCCATGAGAGACCGCCTATAGGAAGAGGACCAGGTATACCAATAGGACGACCAGTCTTCCCTGTAATGCCTAGACCACCTGAATTGGGAAGAAGATTGAGGCCTACTCAGGTAGCCAAGTGCATGAGAAGTCACTATGATGGCTCTAGTGAACCATACAACCACATAGCTGAATTCAAGCAAGTGATCAGAGCTGAACAGGTGGAAGACTTTTTAATTCAATATGAATCCTTTGGCCTAACCCTTACAAACACGGCCTTAGCTTGGTTCCAACCTTTAGACCCTAATAATTTCCAAAACATGGAACAAGTCTATCAAGAATTGATTGAAGAATTTACTAAGTCCGGAATAAAAAACAACTCCTCCTCATTAATCCATAGTTTTAAACAAGTTCCTATGGAATCGGTGAGATTGGCAACAAGAAGATTTAAGCAATATGTGGATAGATGCCCTGTTGAGGAGAGACCCACTCAAAACAAAATGGTTTCATTGTTTTTGGAAGGATTAGTGAATGGATCATTGAGATCATTAGTATATGTGAAGAGAGTTCAAAATTTGTGAGAGTGTATGAAAGAGTGTATCAACCTCGAGGAAAATCTAGCGCAAGATTTGAAAATACCACAAGGTAGTGTGAAAAGTGACGATACTACCAGGAGCATGTCAAATCCCAGGAACAATGTAGAGGAAATAGCCGACCTAGTGGCTAAGAAGCTGAATGTTCAAGGACAGAGGAACTACCCAAACAATCCTATGAGAGTACCCATGCTTAGGAGATGTGTGCACTGTGGAGGTGACCATCCTTCTCACATGTCCAATAGGGGAGTAGTCCCACCACCTGCTTATGCTTACAATAGACCACCCTCCCCAGTTCCTATGCATTATTGTAGCATAGAACAAAGGTACACAAATCATAGCATAGAGAACTATCCTTACGATTGACAATCAAGACTGGTACAACCACCCATGAGGCCTTATGGATACCCTTAGAGAGATCAAGGAGGAGAAGCCTCTAGATATCCCACATATCAGCAAAAAGCACCAACACCACAACCTTATGCTTATCAGGGATACAACCAACCTCAACCCGTGTTAGGGCAACAACCACCACACCCTCAAAAGGTTGTCCCAATGAAAATGGCTCAACTTGAAGAGAACCTAGAAAGAACGATAGTCCCAGCCACTCCATTGGCTAGTAATGAGGCTTATGACCCATCCTATGACCCTAGACAAGGGAGTTATTCCACATATGAGGGCACTATGGTTGAGTACGGACAATCTTACGAGCCATATATTTATGGTTATGAAGGACCTTATAGCTCTTATGGATATGAGGAGGACTATGTTTCATTAATGTACACAGCTCCCAGAGCACCCGTACCCTCCCGACTAATGAATAGACCACCTGTACCTAGAGGACCATGTTATAGATGCGGAGGAGATCACTTTATCAGAGAATGTGCATTACCTAACCCACCACCTTCGCGGCGAATTTGGGAAGGATATTGTAGTGATTGTGGTAAAGAACATCTTTTTAGAGATTGCCCCAAGAACCCCAACAAAGTTAACTCCAATGTTCAGATCAATGTGATAGAAGTGGTAGAGTCATCGGGGAGTGATAAGGAGTACACTATACCACTGAAAGCAATAACGAGGGCTAAAGCGAGAGAGACCTCAGAAAAAACCAGAGAGAATTATCATGCCAACAAAGACTTGAACATACCCACACCTCAAGTAGTTGCAGACTACGAAGAGTCTGGGAAAAGTATTAAAAGTAAACGGACCCAAAGATGGAAGAATCGTAGAGAAAGGATAAAAGAAAAGAAACTACAACAAAAGATGGGGAACGAGAATAATGAACAAGGCCAGGAAGAAAAACAAGAACTTGAGGGAAACAATAAGATAGAAAAGTGTAAAAAACAAGAGGCAAGATCAGTTCTAGCTAACCCTATGCCAGAAGAGTTAGCCATGTGGATTCAGGCATACCAGGCACGAATAAAAGCAGGACCAACCATTGAGCAACACGAAAGGGAATATCCAATAGGTGACTTAGAGAAGGAAAGACTGGAGATATGTAAGAAATTAATTGAAGTGGCTCAATAGACCCTAGAAAAACCCGTTCAACCACTACCCAGCTCAAGAATTCCCGAAAAGGAATTTCAGGAATATGTCACATCTAGTGATCTTAGGGAAGGGAAGAAAGACGAGACCTATGGTGAAAATTATTGTGAGAATAAAAGAGAAGGATCCATTATCCCCGTCGATGGGGAATGGCCTAAAGACTTGTTGGTAAGAGTCCATGAAGATAGATGGAAGAGAACGGAAGGAATTGAACCTCCCTTCGAGGGGTTAGAAGCAGAAAGTGAATGTGAAGCATCAATACCTGGGTTAAACTTAGAAGGATTCTTGCAACTTGACGAGAGCAAAAAGGACGAAGACAGTGTGAAGGCTTTGCCAAACTACATGAAAGTATACGAACATAACTCTGAATTATATTGCATTCCCTCAGTGAGAAGAAAAGAGCAGAACCCATCGATTCAAACTTCAGACATTATACAACATCTTAAAAAAGTAAAAATTTCTTGTACTCTGATGTTGGAAGAACTCTTGGAGGTAAAACCGCAATTGAAGGAGAAGCTCACTAGTCAATTAGAGACAAAGTCAGACAAAAATGAGATGTCGGATGAAGTAGCCATAGTTAAATCCCAGTCGATAAGGTTGGAGATTTCAGTGAGGGAGATGAAGGAAACACATGCCTCCCCATCACTTACAGAGGTTACACCACTAAAGCCATCTTAGATTCGGGAGCGGGAGTAGGAATTGCTACCAAAGAAATCTAGGAAAAATGGGGAAAACCAGCTTTACGACCAACCAGGATGAAGATTCAAATGGAAGACGGACACACTGAATGACCCCTAGGATTATTAGAAAAAGTAACTTTTACTAACTGCAGAGTTGAATTCGAGCACACCTTAGCAATCTGTCAATTTGAAAAGGCTAGCAATTATGAGATGATACTTGGAAGGCCTTTCATGAGACAGCTTAAGGTGGTGCAAGACTGGGGAAAAGACGTTGTATACTTGTAGCATGAGGGAACCACGACTAGAATAAATATCCATACGTACACATATCAAGATGTCCCCCCCTACAATCGAATCTGATACATAAGGAGGATGATGATCAATCGATTCACAGTATAGGTTCGAGTGACCAAACATGGATGAACGAAGACACTCATCTATGGATATGCCATAGAGCTAAAAGGGAAGAAGAAAGGAAGAGAGGATGGCAACAAAGGCAGGGAGTAGCTAGATCTATACAAGATCCGGCTTACATGCCCCAAATATTCCTAGATGAAGAATTTGAACCTCGTGGTTGGATGGAGATTCTAGCTACTCTTGATATATGCGTAAATGAAGAAGTAATAACCATGAATGAATGCACTGATGAGGAAGGATATGATGTAAGTTTATATGTGGTTGTTCTTCAAGAAGCTAAAGAAGGATAATTAATTGAAAAAAATGGAAGGAAGATTATGAGAATATCGAAATGGAACATGAACAAGTTGAGACAGAAGGTGAAAATCAAAGAGCAAGTGTCATGACTAATGAGTTAAATCAACGAAAGACACAAAGGGAAGAATTTGGACCAGATAAAGAAAACGAAGAGGGAGAAAACAAGCCTCAAGACCAATTCGAAGTACCTGCTCACTTCAAGAAATATGAGGTAGAGGAGAGGAAGATTGCTATACAGATGCCAAAATGGGAAGCAAAACCAGGAATAGCATACGAAAATAAAGAATAGACCAAGAAAGTAATAGTAGCTTTAGAGGAAGGAGAAGAGAGATGCACTTTCATAGGACAAGATGTCTCATTGGAGGAAGAACAAGAGTTAATATGACTCATAAGAGAATATAGGGATGTATTTGCATGGACATATAAGGATTTAAAAGGGGTAGATCCCTCTATCTGTGCCCATAGAATCCCTATGACATCAGAAGCCAAACCTTCCAAACAAAGACCATACACTTATAACGATGTTTACTCAACAAAAATTAAGGAAGAGATAGATATGTTGTTGGACGCTCGCTTCATTTATGAGATCGAACACACGGAATGGGTATCACCTTTAGTGGTCATGCCAAAAAAGAATGGCAAGTTAAGGGTGTGCATTAATTTGACAAAAGTAAATGCCACCACCATACGAGATAGTTACCCACTACCTATCACGTATCATCTTTTGGAAAGGGTTGGAGGAAAAGAAGTCTATACTTTTTTGGATAGCTTTTTAGGGTATAGTCAGGTGGCAATTGCTCCTGAAGACCAACATAAGATAGCCTTTGCAACCGAATGGGGAGAGTATGCATTTAGGGTTATGCCTTTTGGTCTAACTAATGCCCTAGCTACTTTCCAAAGGTTGATGTGCCATGTGTTCAAGGAATTCTTAGGGAAGAGTATGGAGGTATATGTGGATGACTTATGCACCTATTCAGCTATACGATCGGAACATATCCCAAAACTAAGAAAGATATTTGCCAAATGTCGACAAAATAGAGTTTTCCATAATCCAGAAAAGTGTGTCTTCATGGTTTGAAAAGGGAAGATATTAGGACACATTGTCTCTAAAAATGGAATTTCCACGGATGAATACAAAATCAAAGTGATTCTGGATTTGCCGAGACCAAAAACTACTAAGGAAGTGCAAGCATTTATGGGACATTGTGGATACTACCGTAGATTTATCCACATGTATGCCATAATTACTAGACCCCTTTATGCATTATTATCTCAGTTTATTTGGAATGAAGAATGTGAAAAGACCTTCAATGAATTGAAGAGTCGCTTGAGTTCAGCACCAATCCTCATAGTGCCTGATTGGAATAAACCATTTCATATTCATGTAGATGCTTCCAAGTTTTCCATTGGATGCATCTTAGCGCAACTAGCAGATATAAAAAAGTTAGACCACCCTATAGCCTATGCCAGTAGACAACTAAACCAAGCAGAGCGTAATTATACCACTACGGAGCGAGAAGGTTTAGGCATGGTGTATGCAGTAAAGAAGTTTCAACACTACTTATTGGCAGACAAATTCAAATTCTTCATTGATCATCAAGCCCTACTATACTTAGTTAATAAGCCTTGTAATACAGGACGATTAGTGTGATGGTTTCTATTGTTGATGGAATTTGATTTTGAATTAGTAGTCAAGAAAGGGAATACAAACATCTGAGCGGATCACCTATCGAGAATGACACATGCAGAGCCTCCCACAGGAGTACTAGATGATCTACCAGACACTTATCTTTTCAATCTCGACGTATGTCCCCAATGGGCGGAAAAGTTGATTCCCATCCTCACCTATGGACCCCAACATAGGATCACTGAGAACAAAAGCCAGGAATTGTGGAAGACTAAAAATCTCACATCATTGCCAGAAGTTTATACCACCAAGATCCAAGTGGGTTACTTATGAGATGTGTGGAGGAAGAAGAGCAGAGATGTGGCTTCAAAAAGCACATGTAAATCAATGGAAAACTCATCGAAATGCGAGTGGAACATGACAAACACTGAAGAGATTGGGCATATATTGGCCAACCATGCAGAGGGATACACATAACTATGTCTCTACCTGCCCTACTTGTTAAGAAAAGAGGCTAGAAGAGAACTCTACTCTGTGTTACTCTACCATAGCACCGAGATGGAGTATGCCACAGGTCAAATTCTTGAAAACCCATGAGTACCCAGAAGGAGCTACTTTAGCAAGAAAACGTGCTTTCAAAGAGCAAAGCAAGGACTATGTTCTTATAGGGAAACAACTCTTCAAGAGAGGAAGAGACAATCATCTACGAATGTGCATTCATGAAAACGAATACATTGCGGTCTTAGAGATGGCTCATACGGGAGCCGTAGGAGGACACTTTTCTGCAGATAAAATTGCAAAAATGATTCTCTTCACGGGAATGTGGTGGCGTACTCTACATCAAGATGCAGCCACTTACGTTAAAAGATGTGATATACGCCAATGAACGAAGTACCCAATTAGAAGAGATGAAATGCCACTAAAACCTATGATGTGTGCTAGAGCGTTTACCAAATGGGGAATAGATATTGTCGGACCTATTAGCCCACCAGCTAAAGGTTCCCATGCCGAATACATAATAGTAGCAACAGATTATTTGAACAAATGGGTAGAGGTCAAAGCAACCAAGAAAATGATGTGAGGACTACGCCTAAGTTTCTCTTTGAGAACATATTCACTAGGTTTGGACTGCCTATTGAAATTGTGAGTGATAGGGGCACACACTTTGTCAATGAAGTGATAGAAGTCCTAATGAATGAATTCTTAGTGATTCATGGGGAATCAGCCCCTTATCACCCACAAGCCAACAGGCAGGCTGAAAGTTCGAATAAAATCTTATGTACTGTTCTCACCAAGATTCTTAACAATGGCAGATCCGATTGGGACAAGCAATTACATCACGCTTTATGGGCATTCCGAGTAGCATACAAAACAACCACATGAACTACTCCGTTTAACTTAGTGTACGTGTAGAATGCCATCTTACCAATTGATTTCCTGGTACCTACTCTCAGAGTAGCCTCAAACTATGAATGGACTGGATATGAGTTATCAACTCAATTGGACTAACTCAAAAAGTTACACGAGACAAGATTACAAGCAATGGCAGGGATTTATGCTGTAAAAAGGGGACAAAAGGCATATTTTGATGCTCATATTAAGGATAAAAACCTGAAGGAAGGAGATTTAGTCTTGGTTTATACTTTGAAGCAACACACAAAGAAATTACAAAAAAGAGGATATGGCCCCTTAGTAATCAATCGTATATCTACCAGTGGAGCCATCAGCTTAGCAACCCTAGATGGAGAACTTTTGCCAAATTATATAAGTGGTTGTCAAGTAAAAAAGTATTTAGAGCCATTGACAGATGAAATAATGTCACAACTTCTGACAGCAAAAATAAGGTGAGAAGAGGAAGAAAAAATACGTGAAGAAGCAAGACAGGAAGCTCTAGAATGAATAAGGAAACGGAAGGAATGGATAAGAGAGAGAGATGAAAGATATAGGTGAGGAGAGGAACTCATCCCAATGGCCAACTTTAGAGCCTCTAAAAACCTAGGACAACAAACAAAGCAACCATCTCTAAACTTGGGCGCTGGAATAGGAGAGTACCACTTGGTGGATGCTCTAATTGACACGGGAGCAGATGTTAGCTATATCAAGTCTTCTTTGACGCATAAGCTCAAAGAAAAGTTAAGTCCAACGAAAGCACATCTGATTGGAATAGGGGGAAGGGTTACTAAATGTATAGGTGAAGCTACATTGTCGCTACATCTAGGAAATAACACGATGCAACAAAAACTTTTTGTGTGTCAAGATCAAGATTTATTGGAAGAACTTGTGCTAGGCCAAGATTGGATATATGAATAGGAAGTGACTATCGAGTTAGCCTTGGGCTACATATCAACCAAGATAGGGCATCGTGAGGTATTCAATGTGTTAGAAGAACGACCTGTCGAAACCAAGTGTATAGGCCCAAGAGATCAACTACCCATGCATGACGATGATTCTACATTCACTTCTACTAGGGCACCCCCACCACCAAGTATTTTAGGTGAAAGTACATCAACTCTCGATCTCACCCACCATCCTAGTCCAGTGGGCCCGGCTACTAACATCATTTCCAAACAAAACCCACATGAGGAATTGAGCACAAGAGTGACTAGTCAACACGCTCACCACGAACCTTCCCGCATTAGAATTTATCCCATCCCACACACCAGACAGGCTTGGATCAGGAAAGATCAGGTGACAGCATATTATCAACAGTGGAGCTATAAACTACACAGGAAACAACAACAGTATGAGGACACAAGTCAAGTTGGACTCCGAGGTCCACAAAGGATTGCTAGAGTATGGATTCCAAAGAAAGTGATGGCCCCTCAACCTTCTAGGACACAAATATGGATTCCTAAATCATATGCACCAATGACAATCAGAAAAGAAAAATATCAATACCTAAGAAGGATCAGTACGACAAGAAGACAAAACATCAAGAAAAAGACAACTTTAGGAAATTGCAGAAACAGAAATACACAACCAGAACAATTTAGGGATTCAAAGGACTAGTAAGGCGGAAGCACAACTTAAGAATTACACCAAGCACCGGAAACGATGGAGATACAGTCAACCTCAAAAATATAAAATAGATTTGGATGCCTAAAGGCCGAGTGTAGCTCAGTGATGAGTAGCACCTCCTTTAATGTCAATCTGGGAAGACGTGAGGATGGTATGAAGACCTTGAGCAAATGAAGGCACAAGTGCGTGAGTGAGAAGCACACAAACATGCACACACATACACACACACGCGCACACACGGCAAGACAAAGAGTGAGAAGCAATGGAGTTCTTAGATTACTTTCAAAAAGCTCATACAAGTTCAAAACTATCACAAGCTCCCCCCAAAAATGAGCTCTCTAGCTCTACTTATAGTTTTTGACTAGGTTTTGGCCTTGTCCAGACCTAGTGTCCGGCCTAGTTAAAAATTAGGTTCTCTACCCTATTTGGAGGTTCAAACGAAGTCTAAAAAATGTGAAAACTGACAGGTAGATACTTCTAAAGCTCCTCAAGCTCAAGGACTCCTTGGCTTGCACAAAATGGAGCTACAAAAATGTGAAATGGTATTTACAATAGTTTTTAGTGATGAAAATCACTATTTTTGTAGGGATTTTCTATTAATATGTTGACATACATTTCCTGGAGCTCCCTACTTGCTCCTTCTCCTTGTGTGTCCACCTCTTTTATATGCGTTAGTGTCCTGAAAAAATATTGGCCTACTTGCCAGATCGTCGTTGACTGCTCTGTCTACTTGTACTTTCTCTTCTCTCTGACTCCCTTCGTAAGCTTCCTTGCCTGGTGAGTCCTTCAGTGCCAACACCCCCCCCTCTCTCACGTCTGTCGTCCCTGACAGACCCTTGTTGGGTGGGTCGTTGGATGTAGTACTCAACAACGTCTTGTGCTAAGTGATGTTCTGCAATCCGCAACCCTTTGGCCAAGTCCATGAGTAGAGCATCCCAATCTACCGGCCCGGGAACCTCTGGATGTGGTATACGTAACTTTTCTGAATGGAGAGCTTGTTCCACCGCAAACAACTGCAATAAATGTGATGGTCTGGGGATGAATATCTCTGAGTGATATTCCCAGAATCCCGTGACAAACATTTCTTCAAACATCTGTTTGAAGCAGGCTGGTAGATACTTGATACGTGCGTGCCATGCATATACAACATTAAAGCTGGGGTTGCGCTCATGTCGTAGACGAGGTCCTGATTTCCTTCATTAAATCCAAGAGCTGACAAATGAGGTTCCTTGACATTCTTGAAAGTCCTGAAGGTGACTAACATGAGTTCAAATATTTTCAAGCACATTTGGGCCATGACATCTGGTACATTTTTAAACCTGACCCCCCAATGCCGAATCGTCGAGATCATATATCCTATGGTAGGTTGGCCTTTGGGTGGTGCTAAGTAGACATAATTGAGCCATTTCTCGCATCCTTTGGTTGTCAGTACAGTTTTTGTGTATTCCGGCCATGACCTTCTTCGAAATACAGGGCAGTAGCATGGGTTGTATTTGATGTACAGAGGCATGTTATTCCATGTTCTTACCATCTCCGGGTAGGTTTCCAGTAGGCGAATCCTCCACATCGGTTGATGTATATTGCCCTGCTTGGCACTTGCTGGGATGTCGTCCAGTGCAAACTCTGTAGCCGAGGTTGGTTCTTTTGAGGTGTGTTGCTTGATTTCGGCATTGTAATCCGCCATTAAGACACAGAAAGGAACATACAAATTGTCGGATGTGCCGATCCACCTATGATGGGAGAGGTTCCTAAAGTAATCCGATTTTATGACTACCTCTTCCAAGCGTGACATAGATGCTATCTGAACTGCCACTCTGTCATCATGGGTTGTGGCCACTTTCTCTAACCTCTGCATCCATTCAAGAGCCTCGATCTCGATGGTGTCCATACCCTCTTCTGTTTGCATGCCACCTAGTGCAGGCATGGGAACGTATGGATCTTCGAATGTTTCCTCTATCTCAATCGGCACTAAATCTTCAGGCTCGGGCTCTACCAAGGGAGAGGGTTGACGCTCATATTGCATGACTTTATTGCGTAATTCTTCGAGTTCTGCTTTTAGTTTTGCAACTTCTTCCGATGTGTCGACTGCGGCTGGGACTTTGCTTGGTGACTCCTGTTGAGTTGCCAGTTGCTTGAGTAGGTCATCCCTTTCTCGTTCTAATGCTGCATGGGCCTCCAAGAGGTCGGCATGGGTTTCTAACACAATTTGCATATTCTCGGAGGGAATGGCCTTGAATTTTTCTGGGTCCATTTCCTACGGGGAACCCTCCATTGCTGCTTGCAAGTTCTCTTCATTCTGTTTCTGCAGTCGTTTATTCTCTTCGAGTGATGTAGACATGTGTTTGCGTAGGAGGGCCAGGTTGCATCTAAGCTTGAGGTTCTCTGTTATCTGGGAGTGTAGCAATTCATCCATAGTAAATACATTATTAATAGGGGTGGATGCGGGAAGGGTGTTGAATGCAGAAGGGAAGGGAAAGGGGAAGGGGAATGGAAGTGTGGATGCAGTGCTCGAAAATGGTGAAGTGGGAGGTGGGGGAATGGGAGATGGTGGGTGTATGGGGGGAGGGAGAGGTGCGGAGGTAGGTGATATGTCCATAAGATCAACGGTGGATGCAGTAGTGGGAGTGATTGTGAATATTGGAATTGTGGGTGCGGTGATAGTGGTGAAAGTGTACAGTGGTGTGTGCAATTGTGAATACGAACTGCCCGGAAGTGTGATTGGGGGAAAGATATTTTCTGTGGCTGCGGTTAGAATTATTGTTTCAGTGGCCATATAGACAAAAGAGGTGGAGATAGGGTGTGTGGGTTGTGTGGGTTGACTGACGGTCTGTGCTTTGGTATGGGTAGTGGACTCGGAGGCGGTGACAGTAGTGGTTACACTGGTAGTGGGAGGTGAATGTGGTGGAGTTAGAGGCAGGGGTGGCAAAGGGGGTGACGGAGGTGCACTTGATACATGGGTTTCCTCAGTATCATGGACAGTGTGTGCGGTGCCCGTGGTTGTGGATGTGCCTTGTGGTTCTGATACTAATACATTCATCTGCTTTCCTGATCGAGGGGGACGTCTGCCGTATCTCCGCTCCATTCTTCGTGCTTGTGCAAGGGCAGTATGCACCGTCTCACGTACGCCTAATGCCTCAGATATCATGTCAAGGGTGGCACGGTATTGCTCGTCTACGCCTTCCTCCTCAAGGATCTAATTCATGAGGGCCTTGCCTGTTGCTAGGGACAGTCTATGTTGCTCTTGAACTCTGTTCATGGTATCATAGAGCTTTTTCAATGCCTTCGTATAAGCTGGGGCACCTTCAAGTACCTGTAGAGCTTCCTGATCATATTCTTGCTCTTCTTCCTTGGATTGTCCATCATGTTCCTCCTCTTGTTCTTCTTCTTCTTCACCCTCCACATTGAAGACATCTGGTTGTCTGGGATGGGGTTGGTCTGTAGCAGTTTGTTGTCCACTAGCTTGCTCTGCCTCAACTTCCGCGTTAACAGCTTCAATTATTCTGGCTACCTCTTCATCAGTTAGGTCTTCTAATGTGAATCCGTGAGGAAACTCTAGGTCGGTTGATACAGGTGGGAACACTAGATTAGGTCCATCAGTGTTGTGTCTTGGTAATCTGATAGTGAAGGGTTGTACCCGCCTTGGAAGTCGTGGAGTTGTCTCTGGTGTCAATGTCGCACCGCGGGGTTGTGCACAGGGCATCTGAACTGCACCTCTCATTTTCTTAGATGGTGGTCCTGCGGTTGATAGTCTACGTTGGAATTCTTGTACCCTGGTCGAGTTTAATGCCCTCTGTACTGGCACATCATAATCCAAACATCTATACACAATCCTGGTGAGAGCACAACATCCATACAGTACAGACTTTTGTTTCTTATACCACCTTTGATGAGCCAAGTGGATTTGGTCAATAATCTAGTGGGGCATGTTGATTGTCAAATCAAAGGCATCCGCCAAATATAGACTAAACCATATCTTCTTAGGTGGCATTGTGAACCTCTCTTGAGCGGGAAATGCAAAGTGCTGCATGACCATTCGCAAATGAATGGCGATTGTAGGCGTCATTCCCACCATGTCCTTTAACTTCATCAGATTCCTGTTCTTCATATTGTCGGGGACCATAGTCTCTTTCTCCGTAGGAATGTGCATACCTTTCATGTCTAGAGCTTCCCTTACCAAGTTGATAGTTAATCTGAAACGCTTGAGCTCATTGCCCCTTGTGAGAGATGGGAAGACAAAGGAGCTGTATCCCTTCTTGTCTTTGCTCGGAGTGAGGGTGCTAATCAAATAAGAGCACCTTAGAAAATCGGGCTTTGGCAATTGGAATTTGAAGTAATCGTAGAGTCCCGCCTTCTTCCATATAGGTTTCAGTCCTTCATTATTCTGCAATCTCTCAAATTCCCTGGTGAAAAAGTGATATCTGCCCCAGCGCCCATTGAATTCTATCTCGGCCTCCCACATGTAAGTGCCTTCACCTAGGGGTCCTGCCACATCACTGAACCAATGTGAGTTTTTGCTGATCGGCATTGTGTGCCCCTATGGAGGATTCTGAACCGGTATGGCATGTAATGCCCTCAATGCCACTGGGCGTTCCTTCAATTCCTCCTCAACGGGAAGACTTTCAATGTCCACGACTTGGGGGCTGGTGCCTGCCTGGGAGCTAGTTCCTGCAGTATCTACCATGTTACTTCTTGCCTCCTGATTCTGTGAGAATATAGAAACATGTGCTAACATTGTAAAGGACAAGATAGAACCGTTTTTGTCCCCATTACAACATTAATATGAGGTTCGGGAGAGATAGTAGGTTATTAAGTGCTCGGTGCTTGTGTGTGTAGTTAGGAATTGGGTAGACCTAGAAGCTAAGTGGAATGATGTAGTGAGAGAGTGATGTAGTTAGTAGGTGGGCATGGATTTACAACTGGGATCAGGGGGTTTAATACAAGTTTTAGGTTGCCAAACACAGTGGATGGGTTTTGATCTTGATTTTGTGGAGACTCTGAAGAGTTTGATAGGGGTATCTACTTGAGAATGAGGCTTTTTAGGGGCCCATTTACGAGTGATTCTACTTTTGCGCATGGAAGAATATGTGTCCGTGCGTGATGTGTAAGACTGGCCATCTGAGGTTCGAGTGAGTGACACATGTTGTACCGTGTGTGGCCTCGGTGTAGCTATTTGAGCCCGCAAGCAAGCCTTAGGCACCCAGATTTGTCGTGATTGTGGGCTGGCCTTCATTGACTTCTTGGGTACCCAAATAGACTTCAGTTTCGCGGAAGAATTTATGAAGGACTTCTTATTAGTGTTGTGTTGTTGATTACTAATAAGAGGTTTTGGCCGTGGGGCTGGCCTGGTCGCAATAGGGTGTTCGCCTTTCCGCCTCCATACTTGTTTCAACGACTGAAACAATCTGCTTTGCTCCTTTTTTTGGCCTCCAGTATAGGTAGTGCTCTGCTTCCTGTGTATTTGATCTGTCTTTGGTTGTTGCATCCCTCTGACCTTTGGAACAGAAGGGAGTGCCGTCTTACCCTTGACTTCGTTGTTGAAACAATCCTCTTTCTGCATCATACAGTTTTGGACAAGAATAGCATTGTCAACTTCATGTGCGCCCCTGGAAGGACCAAGAGTTCGTGCCTTACCTAATTCCTTGAGTGCCTCATTTTCCAATTCAACTGTAATCTGACTATGATTTACCCATACTTGAAGAAGTCCACTCCTTATGTTTAGGTTGACTGCATGATCATAGATCCAGTCCTGACCCAAGACAAGAGGCTCAGTGAGGTCCTCATCTTGACACACTAGTACTTTGACTGTCATTACTTCGTCTTGGATGTAGAGGGGAAGTTCCACCTCGCCCATGCAAGGGGTTTCCACACCTCCCAATCCTATGAGATATGCTTCTATAGGATTGACAGATAATTTCAACTCTTGACAGTACGACAATTTAACAGCACTAGTGGCTTCACCTGAGTCAATCAAGGCTCTTACAGTCCTTGCACCCTTTCCTTGTCCTATATCTAAGGTTATAAAAGGACGTCGATCAATTATCCTATGGGAGCTGATATCTGAAACTTCACACATAGCCACATGATATCCTTGATCTGCATATGCATCTGTCCTAGATTGCTCTCTACCTTGTCTTCTCATCTTCATTCTCCGGATGCGTTCCAATGCTTCTGCTTGAGCTTCTTCGCGAATTCGTCTTTCTTCTTCTTTGCGTTTCTTAGCAGTGTTGAGTCGACTTAGCATCTCTTCCGTCAGAGGTTCCTGATATAACTTGACTCTGCATCCGCTTATGTAGCTCGGGAGAATATCGCCTTCTAATGTGGCTAGTTGCACTGCTCCACTTGTTGAGATTCTATTAATGATCATGGGTCCGTAGCCTGTCTTTTCTAGCTTCCTTACGTGTTGTTTCAATGTGTAGACTAAAACGAGATCTCCTGCTTTCAAGCCCTTATCCGTCACATGGGCATCAAAGTATGCCTTCTGTCGTTTCTTAGCTGCATATATCCCTGCAGCCGCCCTCAGTCGTGTTTCTCCTAATTGTTCAAGGTCAAAAAGTCTAGCGGAGAGTTCATGACCTGTCCATTTGTGCTCTTGTGCTACTTTCAGTGTAGGTATTAAGAAGTCCAACGGTAGCACTGCATTTTGACCAAATACCATCTGAAAGGGGGTGGCTTGGAGTACTGTTTTGTAGGCGACTCGGTATGCCCAAACAACATGGTGTAGCTGTTTGTCCCAATCAGAGCGTTTATTGTTCACTAATTTCGTCAGTACATTACATAAAATCTTAGTGGTGCTCTCAGCCTGGCCATTAGCTTGAGGGTGATAGGGGGCAGACTTCTTATGTACTACCAAGAATTCTTGGAGCAGATTTTCAATAACTTCATTCAAGAAGTGAGTGCCTCTATCACTGACTAGCTCTATGGGTAACCCGTATCTGGTGAACACATTCTCAAATAAAAACTTAGCTGTTGTTTGAGCATCATTCTTCGTTGTGGCTTTTACCTCTACCCACTTGGTTAGATAGTCCATGGCAACAATGATGTATTCCGCATGTGAACCCTTGGTTGGGGGATTAATAGGACCTACAAAGTCTATTCCCCACTTAGAGAATGCACGTCCACCCATCATAGGTTTCAGTGGCATCTCATCTTTGCGTATAGGATACTGAGTTCTCTGACAGACATCACATCGTTTCACATAGGTATGTGCATCCATGTGAAGGGTCGGCCACCAGAAGCCCGCAAATAGTATTGCCTTGATCACCCGATCTGGTCCAAAGTGTCCTCCTGCTACACCTTGGTGAGCAGTTTCCAAGATCTTGAGATATTCACTCTCATGGATGCATAGTCTGAGGTAACCATCTTTACCACGTTTGTATAGATTATCACCAATGAGTGAGTAATCTAGGGCTTCTTGTTCTACACTCCTTTTCCTAGCCAGAGTCATGTCTGGAGGGAATGTTTTCGTCCTCAGGAAGGATACTAGTGGTTCACTCCAATCTGGCACTATGGACACTTGATAAAGAGTGGCATGTTCCACAGGTGGTTTAGTGCAACAGATTGGGCATTCCTTGCACAACTTTTGGACATCAGCTTCCATCGTCGGCCAATGCACTCCGAGTCTCCTTAGTGTCTATAGGGTTCGTTGCTTTGAGTAGTGTTGCTCTAATGCACCTACATGTGCTAATTTCAACCATTTAGCGTACTCGTCCTCTTCCACACAACAAGCCAAGATCCCTTGATCCGTGTGCTTGTACATACTTCCTGCCATGATGTGATACTTTTGGGCTTTTACTACCTCTCTATCTTGTGTGTTTATTACTGGATGGTTAGGCCCGTATGTCAATACTGGCACTAATGGCTTAGCCCACTGCGGCACCACTTCCAAATTAAACAAGTAAGCATCAGGAAGGTCATCTGACACTCCTTGTGGGGCTTCTCCAGATGTGAGCCTAGAGAGATGGTCTGCTCTCAAGTGAGTCCTACCTTTCCTTACCACAACCTCGAAGTCATATTCCATTAGTAAGAGAAACCATCTTACTAATCTACCTGTATTGCATGGCTTATTCACGAGATATAGCAATGCCTGATGGTCAGTAAAAAATTTAAACTTATTTGCAAGCAAATAATGTCTAAACTTTTTAACCGCATATACCATACCTAGTCCTTCTCTCTCCGTAGTGGTATAATTTCGTTCAGTTGCATTCAATTGTCTACTAGCATAGGCAATTGGAAGATCCATATTACCTTCACCAGTAGGTTGTGCGAGTACACATCCAATAGCGTAATTGGATGCATCCACATGAACATGAAAGGGTTTATTCCAATCTGGTGTAGTCAAGATTGGGGCTGAACATAATCGTCGTTTAAGCTCATTGAAGGAATTTTCACACTCATCAGTCCACTCAAAGTTAGTCAAAAGTCCGTACATGGGCTTTGCAATGACAACATACATGTGTATAAACCGTCGGTAATAACCACAATGCCCCATGAAGGCTTGTACTTCCTTGACATTCTTTGGCCTAGGTAACTCGGCTATGGCTCTCACTTTCTCTTCATCAGTGGATATGCCATTCCTTGACACTATGTGTCCTAGAATCTTGCCTTGCCTGACCATAAAAACACACTTTTCTGGGTTCAGGCAGACTTGATATTCTCTACATTTGTCAAAGATTTGTCTGAGTTCAGGAATATGGGTTTGTCTGATGTTGGAATGAGCACAAAGATCATCGACATAGACTTCTAAGTTCTTCCTCAGGAACTCTTTAAATACATGGCACATCAGCCTCTGGAAGGTAGCTGGTGCATTGGTAAGCCCAAATGGCATTACTCTAAAGGCAAAAATGCCCCATTCAGTGGCAAAAGCCGTCTTATGCTGATCTTCTGGAGCTATGGCTACTTGATTGTAGCCCGAAAATCCATCAAGGAAGTTGTACACTTCCTTGCCTGCTACTCTTTCTAAGAGATGCTCTGTGATAGGAAGCGGATAGTTATCTCCAATTGTGGCTGCATTGACCTTCTTTAAGTTAATGCATACACGTAGCTTTCCATTTTTCTTGGGCACCACTACGATGGGGGATACCCACTCAGTGTGCTCAATTTCATAGATGAATCCAGCTTCAACCAGTCTATCTATCTCCTCTTTGATCTTAGCAGCATAATTATCATTATATGTGTATGGCTTTTGCTTAGAAGGTTTGGCATCCGAGGTCATGGGGATAGTGTGTGAGCATATGTCAAGGTCTACACCTTTCAGGTCCTTGTAACTCCAAGCGAACACACCTCTGTATTCTCTTAGCAAGGCTATCAATTCGTGCTCTTCGTCTTCCGTGAGGTGGTGGCCTATGTACGTGCATCTCTCTTCTCCTTCTTCCACAGCTACCACTATTTTCTTGGTGGTTTCTTTGTTATCATAGGCCTCCCCTGATTGTGCCTCTCGTTTAGGCATTCTGATCATGACTCTCCTGTTGTCTATCTCATACTTTTTAAAGTTTTCAGGGACCTCAAACAAAGATTCTTCCTCTTCTGGTGTGACTTCTCTCTTCTTTCTTTTCTTTCCTTCTTCCTTCAGGGTCACTTGTGTGGCTAGCCTTACGTCATTTGTAAGCTCTCCATGCCTCTGGGGTTGAAATTCTACTTCATAGAAGTATTCTTCATCTGATGAAAATGGTGGGTCCATAATGATTGACTCTAGATCGGAGTCACTCGCATCCTCAATTGCATCAGGGCTAGGTTCGCATTCTTCTAACACTGCCTCTCCCATGATTGGCTCTATGGAGAAAACTGAAATGTCATAGCCATCCTCATCACAGTGGGGTGTCCATTGTTCCTCATTGATGGCTACATCCATTGTTGCTAAGATTTCTGCCCAGCCGTGGGGTTCAAATTCTCTGTCAGGAAAGACTACAGGTGCATAGGCTGGGTCTTGAATTGATCTATGTGTTTCTTTTGCACCTATTTCTCTGGCTTCTTCTCTCTTCTCTTCTTCTACTACTACTTTGCACATCCATAAGTGGGTGTCTTCATGCATCCATGAGGATCCTGATCCTATGGAATGCACAGACTCCGTATCATCTTTGGATCTATGGATGGGATTCCATTGGATAGGAGGGACATCTCTATGAGAGTAATCTTTGATATTCACTTTGGTCGTAACACCAAAGTGTTGCAGGTACAAAGAATTGGTTCCCCAATCCTGTACCACTTGCAACTGTCGCATAAAGGGTCTTCCCAAAATCATCTCATAGGCATGATTTTTGCTAAAATCACATATAGCAAATGTATGCTCGAACTCAATGCCACATGTGGTGAGAGTTATTCCTTCTAACAGCCCTAGGGGTCTCTCTATGTGACCATCGGCCATTTGCAATTTCATCCTCGTGGGCTTGAGTGCTGGCTTGCCCCAACGCTTCCATAGGGAAGTAGTAGCAATTGCAACTCCTGCGCCTGAGTCTAGAATGGCCTTGGTGGTATATCCTTGATGGGTGATAGGAAGATATGTGTTTCCCTCTTCGCCCTCACTCATGTCTCCTATCTTGTCCAATGGTATTTCTGGCACTGTTCTCTGGGATCCTACCTGGGAACGAGGTTTTGCTTTCTCTGGTACTTGTTTGGCTACATGTTTCCATAGCTCTGGTCTAACTTTGAGTAGCTCTTCTAAGGTGAGGTTGCACTGCACTTTAGTATTCTTTACTACCTCCGTGTTCCTAGGTATGACCGAGTCTTCATTTCGTACCATGACTGTGGGTGCTCTCATGCACGTGGACTTAGCTTCCCATGGGCCTGTGAAGTGGGGTAATTCGTGCAAAGAATTAGACTCAGAATCTAATCTTTCCTGCGATTGGGTGCTCTCCTGCTCCTCATAAATGGATGGGATGTCTTGTGGGAATTGGTCGTGTGCATCATCCACAAGTTCAATAGGAGGAGGGACTTAACTTTCTTTAGCCCATTTGTCTTCTTGAATCTCTCATAGGAATTCTGGTGTGAACCGATTCATAGAAGATGCTGTGTCTGGCTCCGTAGAGCTAGGCACATAGGCTTCCTGGGCAGGAACACCTGTCCTTTCACTTGCCTTGTCCTTGTGTTGAGAGACGGGTTCCCTTTCTAATTGTGCAATTAGCTTCTCTATTCTTTCTAACAATCCATCAAAGTGCAACTTCATCTTAGCTGAGCTAGAAATGTTAAATAGGCGACTGGCTTCAAACATGGTCTGAGCCAATTCCACCATCTTAGCACAAATTTTGGTTCATTATAGCTCTAGTTCTGCTCTAGGGTAACATTTTTCATGATCATTTACGTTTGGCCCATCTTGGATTCTGGCCTGATATGCTTTAAGCATCATGTTTAGGTCCTCAAGAGTGGGATCTGCTAGGACTGATCCTACTCTAGGGGGTGGTAGGATTAGGTGAGGTGGGTTGGAAGGTGGCGGGTCGGATGGAGTTGGGAATGGTGGAGGTGGGGTAGTGTGAGAGGGAGTTTGAGATGTGAGTTCAGTTATCCTGGCCTTTGTTTCTCTGAGGCTTTCCTCGAGTTCACTCATCTTTTTTGCCCATTGCCTTTTCATTCTTTCACGACTATCTCTCCAAGCTCTAGTCCTTTTCTTTGCCATGCTCTCTGTTTCACTAACATCTGGGCTCTTTTCCTGGCCTACCCCTTGGTTTTGCTGCAATGCCTGAGCTCTAGTGACTACTTGTACTGGTGCAGTGGACGTCACACTTCCTGTAGAGTCTACTACTAACCCAATAACGTTAATGGGAGTGATTTTTGGCATATTATTGGGATTCTTTGGGCAGTCTCGTAAGAGATGCTCCTTTCCACACTCTTGGCAATAGCCCTGGATCGTCACTGACTGGGGTTGTGTAGGTGGAGGCAAGGGACAATCACGAATGAGGTGATCTCCCTGACATCTGTAGCATGGTCCTCTAGGGAATGGGGGTCTTACCTGCCTAGGTTGGGGCCTAGGGTTGGGGTTTGCATACATGACGTTTGTGTAATCTGACTCCCAACTAGGTTCACTAGGCTCTTCACTATAGTAGGACTCTCCATGTTCAGGAGACTGCATGTAGTAGGCCTGGGGGCTATCAACATGTGTAGAATCAAAGCTATGGTCACTGGGATCACTTTCTGAAATTAATGGTGTTACTGGGATTATAGCTCTATTCAGGTTCTCTTTTGCAGCTGCATATTTTACTGGAATCACATTAGTAGGAGCAGGTGGTTGTTGTGCTAGCACTGGCTGGGGTCTCAGTTGGGCCTGATATTGCGGGTGGTAATTTTGCTAAGGCCTCGTATACTGTTGTGGTGGGTATTGACTCTGGTATCTGCCTTGTTGAGGGTATGGCTGAGGGTAGGTTTGCCTAACTGCTTGCTTGTTGTATGGGCAGTCTTGTGTTGTGTGATTTGTGTATCTTCGTTCTATGGTGCAGTACTGGCTACTTGGATTAACTTGGGGTTGAGCCATAATGGGACAGACATTTGCCATATGGTCACCTCCACAAGTATAGCATCTTTTCACAGGGGCAAACCTTGGGATTTGTTTGCTAGAGACACCTAGTTTTTGAGCTACTTTCTCAGCGAGTTCCTCAATCGATGTGGATTGCGAGGAAGAGAGGCTAGAGGCACTATCTGAATCTTTGTATATCTTGGAAAGTTCTAACTCCTCCCCTAGGTTATCCTCAATGTCAATGCACATGCATACACACTCTTCTATAGTCCTAGGGTCTTTCAAGTACACATAAGATCTCAATTTGGTACTTAGCAATCCATCCAAGAATAAAGCCACTTGCTTAGCTAGTGTGGGTAACTCAGGGACAGGGCATCTCTCTAGGTATTGCCTAAATCTTCTTCTTGCAAGTCTCACGGTCTCTTGAGGGGTTTGCTTGAAGCTGTGAATCAATGAGGAGGTATTATGCCTTATGCCACTTTTAGAGAATTCGATAATGAATGCCTCTAGAAGTTGGTCTATGCTCCTGAACTGCCTTTCATTTAGTGGCTGAAACCATGTTAGGGCAGTGTTCCTAAGGGTTAGACCAAAGGCATTGTACTGCGTGAACAGATCCTCCACTTGTTCAGCTCTCAAGACTTGCCTAAACTCAACCACATGATCGTATGGATCTCCAGTGCCATCGAAGTAGTTCTTCATGGACTTAACTAGCTGGGTTGGTCTCAGGGTCCTTGTATGCTCTCTTGGTCTTGGCAAAGGAAAATCATCAGCATTTCTTCAGTTTCCTGGGGCTCTATGACCCTCAAGTTCTACTCTATTTGTTCCGCCCTCGTTCGTTCTCTGCCCCCTGGGTTGGCAAAGCTTACTTCTGGCCTATCTCTACTCCTGTCTCTTTGAGTTCCATGAGCTTGGGATGTTCCAGCTCCACGGTGACCATAGGACACGTTCGATCTTGGTTGGGGGAAGACGAATTCACCCTTCCAAGTGTAAGCATGTCTGTCATGTTCTGTAACCACAAAGATCCTCTCTGAAGCGTGATCTAAGTAGGTCACTCTGCCTGGGCTATCTGGATCTTTAAACTCATAGATCATGATTGTTCCTATATCAATTGGCCTATCAGATTTATATCTCCAAAAGGCTTCATCAGTCTCTCGGTTCAGAAGCAGATCTATGCTCTTGTTGTCCTGGGGAACCCACTCGGGATTGAGGATTCTAGTAAGAACAGATTTCCCTCGAGGGGTCTTGGGCTCCCCTCCTACGTTCCCTTGTTCTAGGTCATCTATGTCCGTCTCAGGGATCACATTCCCGAATTCATCTGTCCTCTCCGGGTGACTAGTGACCACGTATATGGTTCCCTCTTTATCAAGGTATGCACCATTTTCAAACTTGACAGCAGGGTGCTCTGGCCCAATAGATTGGTCTGGGTTTTTGATTTGGACCACGGATCTTCCTAGGCCGTCCTCATAGATGCTAGCACCTAGTCGATTGGTCCTGAGGTATTCCAGCTGCATCTTGTAGGGGCCTTCCACTCTATACAGATATGGCACTCCTGAACTTCCTGTAGGTCTGTCCATGCCTTGAGACATCTCTGATTTGCTAGTCTCAGAGCTAGGGTAATGCGAGTGGTGGCTCAACTACTGGGCCCAAGACCTAGCAGTATGATTAACGCTAGCCTCTGAAGATCTAAGGCTTTGTCTATCCCTTACTAGATGCCATCCTGATCTAAGGTTCATATGCCTATTTAAGTAGCCCAATTTTTTGCCCAGAGTACAACCTCGTTGCAGATCAATTGGTGTCAGTCACTTGATTCTTTTTTAGTTGATTACCGTGTTTATACTCTTGTCTGATATCACGTCGTCAGGTATACTTGAGTGTATTTCCGCACTTGAAATTGATCGTTCCACGTTACTTTCTTTTTCCCTTATAGTTCTCAACCGTACAAAGATTATGTCGTTAGCTTGAACTTGAGTATTTAGGTAGTCTTCAACTTGATAAATGCCTATAGCCGCCTTGGCCTACTCCTATCACTAGTCGCTCTTAGCCTAAGCTAGGAATTGACAGAGGGAGTTGAGAATATTCCGACCTTTCTTGCTGATCCCTTGTTCTTTAGTGCTCGAGAACTCGATTCTCAAGCTTGCACAAAGCCCTTGCTTTGGATGCTCTCAATAGACCTATATCAGTCCCAAGATTAGCTCAAGACTTAAATTCAAAGGACAGAACCAAGCACTTTCATTCATGTAACTCAGATACCAAATAGCCTTTTGTCTTTATGGAAAACAATTCTAGAGATCCCCTGGTTTTGTTCCCCCTGGATATGGTCAACTTCAAAATACTATATCTAATAATCCTGATATTAATTTAACCATAACCAATGGAAGTTTGGTTGTATTCCCCACGAGCTTTCCAACAAGACAAGAATCACAGCAATTGGATTTCGTATGAGAAAGTTATGCCAGTTCAGGGTTCTGGTGCTAAAACAGGGTTCAAACAGGCTGACAAATCACATGATTTTTTCTCAAAAACACATGTGTAGGGACCTCACAAATCACTAATGATCCTCTAATTATGCCCAAAATTCCCCAAGGACTTGGAAAACTTAACCCTAAAATTTTGGCCGAAAAGCCTATCAATCGCGATTGACAGGTCTGTCAATCGCGATCGACAGGTATGTCAATCGCGATCGACAGAGGTGTCCGTCGGGGCCTGTCGGTCGCGATCGACACGTCAGTCACGATTGACAGTGTCAATCGCGATTGACAGAGTCGGTCGTGGGTCCTGTCAATCGCGATTGATGGTGTCAATCGCGATCGACACTTTTTTCGGGAATTTCGCCGTGAATTCAGTCGATTGGGGCTGTGTCCGCCGCGATGGACACATGGCTACGTGAAAAAGTCAATCAATCGTTGAAATTCAGTCGGTCGCGATCGACGGTGTCAATCGCGACTGACATTGACTTTACTAATCTATGAGGCTCTCGAGATGAAAGAATGTCTACGATTGATGCCAACCTCCATCGAAATGGCAAAATATGTGAAGTCGGCTACCGTTCTAAAGAAAAAGAAAAGAGTCATGTCCTTAGAAGAAGTGGGAACAAGTTCTAAGAAACCAATGAGAGGGGCTAAGCGTGCTGGAGATGAAGAGACGCAAGAAACACCACAATCCAAGTGGGCACATGTACTGCCAAGGATTCCTTTGACACAACCACCTATCACAAAAAGAGATCTTTCAGCAACACTAGAAGAAACGCATATGTACATCAGAGGTCAAATTAACCTCAATGTCCAAGGACATCAATATAGACAGGCAAGATGAGGGCAACAACAGAAGGACAAGGAACATACTGTAGAACTAGCTGCAGATACAAAGAATTGGGACTGGATTATTCAAGTTCTAATGAGGAATCTAGTCATGAGAAGCATACCTTGGATACTGACATAAGAATGGAAAAAAACAATGTGGAATGGATGGAGATTAACCAGGTCCAAACCACAACCGATAATCAACAATCACAAGTACCAAATCAGGAAGCATCATCTGAACAAATACACCTTATTCAATTGAACGAGAAATCCCGGATGAGCATAATGGAAGCTTCAATCACACATAAAGATGCGGAGCCACCTATAAAGGAAGAAGTACAAACAAGCACGGAAAAAGAAAGGCTTGTACAACAAAATATGGAACAAATCATGATTGAAATCCCTGATGATATGCCACAAGGGAAGACAGTAATTAAGGAGGTTGAGCCAAACATACAACTTCATATTAGGCAGCCCCACGACACAACATTGCATGTGGCACAAGGAAAAGATGCTACCACAGGTGAAGAACCTAGCATCCTGACAACATGGTTAAATGTAGATGTTACTCAATTGAAACCAATAGTCAAATAAATGGTTACAAACAGCCATGGATACGTAGTAGCAAATGATGGAAACAGATGTAGATTATGACAAGGCCATGCGAGAAAAGAATCAATTTCACGTGATGAGTGAATAGTTGTCTATGCAACTGATCGAGGCTCAACAAGTTGTTTCAGTCAAGGAAACGGAGATAATAGAAGTCAAAGGACAATGCACTACACTAATGGAGTAGAATCAAAAACTTCAAGAGAAACTGATGGAGCTACAAAGACAATATGAAGCAAGTGAAGCAGACAAAGAGAGAATGAGGACTAGAAGCAATCTGTTAGAAACACAACTCAAAGTATATATGGAGGAAAATGATAATTTACGCAACAACAATAAAGAACTGATGAAGGCCTTGTTATACGACCAAACAATAGAAAAAAAAGAGAAAATAGTGATCGACCAGAAGGAATGGAAAGATCAGATTGCAAAATACGAAAATCTGCTGAAACAAGAGCAAACATAAAAGAAGAATGGGAACAAAGGTGTATACATGACAAAAATGAGCTTAGGAAACAATTGAAAGATGCTGAAGAAAAATTCTTGGTAATCTATAACGAAGATGCGGATCAAATAGCAGAAATCGGCAATGAGCTTCTTGTGGCCAAAGATGCACTAACAATGGCCATCCATGAAGTTAAAGAAAAGACTGAACGTATTGTACAATTAGAAGCTCAAATAGAACAAAAAGGCAACATCCGGACACCAGTAGAGCCACAACCAAAGAATCGTACTAACGAGGTAGAGGTACATCCTCTATCTCCCCCGATCTATAATTCTCCAATAAAAGAGCAGATGGCTGAACCGTGTGATGATCATCCCATGCCATATACTGCAGAAATAGGTCAGAAGGAACAGGCACTATCGGTGTCCTGATTGATAGAAAATTTTGAAAATGAAGTCGTCAAAGTCATGAAGCAGGCCAAAATTAAAGGAAAAGACTTGGATAAAATCATAAAGCCTTTTAATATTCTGTATGGGCTATTGAAAGAACAAACACGGTAGTATATAAAGAGGATCATGCAAAAGGACCCTGATGAGTAGTTGCACTTCAAAGAAAACACATTCAATTACAATCAAGAAGAATTTGAAGCTACACAACCTTTATGGAGAAGAAAATTTTTGGAGAAAAATCCTACTTTGCGGGTGCACTGGCAAGGAGCACCATATTTACTACAGGTAAATCCTTCTTTTTTCCCAACACCACGTCGCCGTGAAGTATGCAAATTTTTGGATATGCAAAAGAGTGGTGCACTCAATAAACAATGGTTAAATTATCCTCTGCTTCCAAGTCCACCTCACAATTACTTGCCAACTGAGGATTACATGGTGAAAACCATTGAATTTTGGCTACATCGGTATGCAACAGTACTCGACTTGACTATCAAAATGACTAATAAAATCCTTAGCATGATACTTACGGTTTTGAAAGTTTTCAAACACGCAGCATATACATTTTTGAATTTCATTGGTATTAACCAATGCACACATATCCATATTTTTTATCTATCCATTATGCCCAATCACCCAACAATCATGGCATATTATTCCAGACTCATGTTCTTGCCGAGTCTGTACATGCAAACCTTCAAAGAAACCGTTTTGATCGGATTCTTTGAAATTGACTATGAGATTTTCTTAAAGATGTCAACAAATCTGAATGCTAGAATGGTAGCATATGAGTTGAGCTTCTTCGCAGACCATAGACAGCCACCACATGACGGTGTGAAAGCTAAACAATGGAAATAGCTGATGATACATGAAGCTAATCTGCTCAATGAGATAGAGCAAAAGATCTACATGACGTACTCCTGCTGCATTCCAAAGCCTGTCGGGGACGACAGAGTTCAGGAGGGGGGTAGTGTTGAAGGAGAGTCCAACAAAAAGAAAAGAAGAAGAAAACCAAGAAAGAAGCTTCACTAAAGGTATTATATCTAAAGACATATCTCTATAGGAAGCTCCGTAGGGGCACGCAACACCCATCTCTGCACAGAGCCCCGCAGGGGCATACAACAGGGGAAAGCACGAAAGGGGTGATGGAGAGTGTTAATCTCCAAAAGAACAACCTATTCTTGTGATTAGAGCACCTCTATACCAAGAATAAGTCAAAACCTTTCACTCATTTAGAGGATCAATTACTAACTATCAAAAGATTAACAATTCTGTGAAGAAGATGAAACACAGAAAAGTCTGCTGCACTATTTCTCCACATTGACCTATCAAACATGTAAAGTTTTTGATGAAACTTTGTACGAAGTATCTCCTAGAGATTGCGCATCTACTCCAAGTTGAATCACTTCAAAAGATTTAGTATAACTTGAGAAATCAACTTCTCAAGTTACCTATGTCAGAAACTGTCATTCAGAACAGTCGACTTTACACCTGTAACTTTTAAGACTTGGTTCTCCTTGAATAGAACCCGTTTTCCAAAATGCTTCTAGACATGAATAGCTTATCTTCCAACTTAAAGATTAAGCCCTCACTCATGCAAAACTTTAAAGTGTGCTAGGAGAAATGATCAAAACATTAACTTCGAAATCTGCGCCTGTTTTAGGAACCAGTGAACATACTTCACATATGAATGTTCCTACACTTAATTCACTCAGCCTGATTACAATTGGAAGCTAAAACTTTGCACAGAGGTCAAGCAACTCTCAACTTAGACTTGTACAAAAGCATTTCACAATTGATCTACTGTAGAAGGAGAACACGCAGAAACATCGGGCGCAAAAATTTTCATTTACTCAGAAGAAATACAGTTGAGTGATGAGAGCTAACTCAACTAACTTTTCCTCTATCTCATGACTTCTACCTTCCTCAATCTTGACTTCTAACTATTGTCACATATGCTCTCATATTTGCCCCGACTTTTCTCAAAGTATTTATAGATAAATTTGTACATGATTCTTACTAAACAAAAGATCTAAGTCAGCTATGACTATACTAATGTACATATGTGTACACTTCTCTTGTCCTCTGAATGTAATCTTCTTCCACACTTTAGGAATTGATTCTTCCTTCATCATTTGATCTTCCAAGCCTTCAATTGGTGATTGGTCTGCACCAACAGCTCCCCCTCAATCATCAATTGAGGTTTTCTCTGTCTTCTTTATACTTGCCATGTCTTTGAACCTTTGTAACTTAGGTCCATCCAAGCTCTTTGTCATCATATCTGCCACTTGTTCTTTTGTTGGAGTGTACATCACTTCAATCTCTTTATCTAGTACCTTTTCCCTCAAGAAATGATACTGAATCTCTATATGCTTAGTCCTGGCATGAAAAACAGGGTTAGCTGCCAAATACAAAGAACTCATATTGTCTCCAAAAATTATTGGAGTACTATGATCAATCTCAAAACTTTTCATCAAAGTCTTCAACCATATCACTTCCTTTGCAGCTTCTACCATTCCCTTATACTCAGCTTCTGTGGATGATAAAGCAACTATATGTTGCTTCTTTGAACACCAAGAAACTAACTTATCTCCAACATAACAGAGATATCCATGAGTAGACCTTCTATCATCTGAGTCACCTGCCCAATCTGCATCACTAAACACTTTGATTCTTGTGTCAGAAGTGAAACCATAATACAAACCTTCACTTAGGGTTCCTTTGATATATCTGAGTACCCTTTGGGCTGCAATCCAATGAGTCTTCTTTGGACAATGCATAAATTGTGACAACACACCTACTGCATATGATAGATCTGGCCTTGTCAAGGTAGCATAGATTAAACTACCTACCAAACTCTGATATTTCTTCATATCATTGAACTCTTCACCTCCATACCTGCTTAATTTATGATTTACCTCCAATGGTGTAGTTGAGGTCCTGCAATCTTCCATGTTAAACTTGACTAGAAGATTCTTCAAGTATCTCTCTTGTGAAACATATACTCCATGTTGAGTATACACAATCTGCATTCCTAGAAAATAAGATAAGTTTCCCAAATCACTTATCTTAAACTCCTTCTCTATTTGTCTTTTGAGTTCATTAATTCCTTGAACATCTGTTCCTGTAACAATAATATCATCAACATAAATGCACATGTAAATGTATCCATTTTCACTTGCCTTCACTAGCAAGCTACTATCTGCCTTTGATGCTTGAAATCCACATTCATTCAAGAACTTGACCAATCTGTAATTCCAAGCTCTTGGGGCTTGCTTCAACCCATATAAAGCTCTCTTGAGCTTACACACATAATCTGATCCAATTGATTCCATGAAGCCTTCTGGTTGCTCCATATATACTTCATCTGCAATGTATCCATTTAGAAATGCATTTTTCACATCCAATTGTGATAATTTCCATCCCTTACAAGCAGCAATAGCAATCAATGTCCTAATTGTAGACATCTTAGCAACAGGACTAAAGGTTTCATCATAATCTACCCCATAAGTTTGGGCATAACCTTTGACCACAAGTCTAGCCTTATATCTAGACACCTTACCATCTGCAAACCTCTTTGTTTTAAATACCCACTTACATCCAATGACCTTCTGATTCTTTGGTCTTGGTACTAGTTCCCAAGTTTCATTTTCAAGTAGAGCATCATACTCTTCCTGCATTGCCTTCTCCCAATTCTGTTTACCTTTGGCTTCTTCATAAGTGGTTGGATCTTCTTCTGTTTTCACAATGTAAGCATAATCTTTTGTTGTTAGGAAAGATGTATCATAACTATACCTTATAGGTTCTTTCCTTTCTCTTGTAGATCTTCTGATTTCTGCACTTCTTGAAGTTTCAGCCTCATTTGATTCTGGATCAAATCTTGGCCCTTCTTCTACATGATCCTGCACTCTACTTCTAGAGTCAACTTCATCAACAATTTCTTCACAAACTTTTACCTTTGCCTTTCCTTTTCTTTGTATCTCTTCAACACCTGCAAACTCATTTGGTGATCCTGTATACCACATGTTTTGCTCATCAAATGTCACATCTTTAGTAACAAGAAATTGCTTTGTGGATGGACTCCACAACCTGTAACCCATTTGTCTATCATCATATCCAATAAACACATACTTCTCTGCTTTTGGTTCTAGCTTATGTCTTAATTGTGAAGGAACATAAGCATATGCAATACATCCAAATACTTTACAATGATCAAGACTAGGCTTCTTACCCCACCATGCTTCATAAGGGGTTCCTCCATCCAAAGCTTTGCAAGGCAACCTATTCACAAGGTATGTTGCAGTGTTAATGGCTTCTGCCCATAAGTAATTTGGACAATTCTTTTCCTTCATCATGGCTCTTGCAAACTCTACAAGAGTCCTATTCCTCCTTTCTGCTACTCCATTCTGTTGAGGGGAGTACCTGCAAGCTACTTCTCTTTTGATACCTGCATTCCACAAATAATCATCAAACTCTTTTGAGAAATACTCTCCCCCTCCATCTGATCTTAACCTCTTGAGCTTTTGTCCTGTGATCCTTTCTGCATAGGCATGAAAATGTTTGAATGTCTTGAAAACTTCTGATTTATCCTTGATTACATACAAAGTAATCCACCTAGTTGCATCATCAACAAACAACACATAATATCTAGATCCATTTATGCTATAGTCCCTTGAGGGACCCCATACATCTGTATGAACCAATTCAAGCATATTTGAATACTTGTACCCTGATTTGTTATAAGAACTCTTATGTGCTTTACCTAATTGACAAGCTTCACACTTGTACACCATATGTTGCCCTTCAATGTTTGGCAATCCAAGCACTATCTGATTCTTTGACATCTCCTTTATAGCTCTCTCATTGAAATGACCTAGCCTTTTATGCCATAGGTCTAATTCAGACACCTTTTGACCTCCATAGGTAAACAATGCATGTCCCACATTACCTTGGACTTTGAGAGTGAACAATCTTCCTTCCTTTTTACCTGCAATTATGTTTCTATATCCCTGATTTGGATCTTGTACATAAACACCATCATTTGTGAATCTTACCTCATATCCTTTCTCCACAATTTGCCCTACACTTATCAGATTTTTAGGAATAGTAGGAACATAAAGTACCTTACTCAGAAGTGTACTTCCACTCTTTGTCTTCACTGATCCAATGCTCTCCACTTTATGTTTGGTATTGTCACCTGTCTGAACTGTATGTCCATTCACTCTTGCTTCCATATCAGTCATCAAGGATAGATTCCCACTCAGATGGTTGTTGCACCCTAAGTCAATATAAAACACTCTTTGATCTTCTCCCATTGATTCATGAGTTGCATTCAAGATAAGAGTCATGTCATCCTTCTGATCTGATGCATAATTGTAATAATTATTGTTGTAGGACTGAGATTGGAAGTTTCTTCCACCTCCTCTACCATATGATGTCCTACCTCCTCTTCCTCTGAAATTGCCTCTTTGGTTTCTGCCTCCTCTACCTCTTTGACTATAATTCTGATTATTGTTTCCACCATTTTGATTGTTATACCAACAATCATTTGCCAAATGATTTGTTCTGCCACAAATCCAACAAGCTTTAGCATTATCTTTATTCTTACCTCCTCTTCCTTTACCTCTAAAATTCATCTTTCCTTTTGTGAAATTAGCTTGATTTGAATTCCCTTCATCATCATTTGATTGCTTTCCCTTGCCATTCTTTTTCTTGTCCTTAGAGTACATAGCTTGACTTGTACTTCTATCATTGTCTCCTTTAAGATCCTGCTCAAAGGTTAGCATGTGTCCTAGCAATTGATTAAGATCAGGAGTAAAGTGGTCAAGTGACAATTCTATGGATAATATAAAAGGCTTCCACTTCTCATCTCCTCTCAAACCTGTAAGTATTTGTCTTACCAACTTTTCTTCTTCAATATCTTCATCCACTGCTCCCAAGCTATCTGCAATATCTTTCATCCTTGCCAGATAATCTGAAATTGATTGTGAGCTCTTCTTCTTGAAGGTTGTGAACTCAGCCCATAGTGAGGACTTCCTTGACTTAGTTGTATTTTGGAAATGCTCTTCCAAGGCATTCCAAACATCTGTGGCACTTTCCAAACCTCTGATGTGAGGTAGAAGGTAATCATTTACAGCCATGTAGATGATACTCCTTGCTTGAGCATCTTTTCTCATCCAAGTCTTCAACATTGCAAGCTCTTCCCTAGTAGGAATACTTGGATCTGCAAACTCAGGTTTTTCTTCATCTCCTGTAATAAATGATATAAGATCTTTGCTCATGAGGTGTGCTTCCATCCTCATGGACCATGCTGGATAGTTCTCCCTATCTAGCTTATCAATCTGCAAGCTTTCTCCCATCTTGTGTCCACCTGTGTATTGAAATCTTCAAGCTTTACAAACAATGTATGTACCTTTACTTCGAATTGGACTCCTTTTGCCTTTCTTGATGTCAAATAGTCTTCTCCTCGAGCTTTGACTCCAAGCTTTCACTTCTTAGTCCTTCAAGTGTTGAATTTCTTGAATCTGCAGCAGTCGGGATCCTCCTTTCTTCAAATTGATGTCTCCTGCTCTGATACCACTGATGGAGAGTGTTAATCTCCAAAAGAACAACCTATTCTTGTGATTAGAGCACCTCTATACCAAGAATAAGTCAAAACCTTTCACTCATTTAGAGGATCAATTACTAACTATCAAAAGATTAACAATTCTGTGAAGAAGATGAAACACAGAAAAGTCTGCTGCACTATTTCTCCACATTGACCTATCAAACATGTAAAGTTTTTGATGAAACTTTGTACGAAGTATCTCCTAGAGATTGCACATCTACTCCAAGTTGAATCACTTCAAAAGATTTAGTATAACTTGAGAAATCAACTTCTCAAGTTACCTATGTCAGAAACTGTCATTCAGAACAGTCGACTTTACACCTGTAACTTTTAAGACTTGGTTCTCCTTGAATAGAACCCGTTTTCCAAAATGCTTCTAGACATGAATAGCTTATCTTCCAACTTAAAGATTAAGCCCTCAGTCATGCAAAACTTTAAACTGTGCTAGGAGAAATGATCAAAACATTAACTTCAAAATCTGCGCCTGTTTTAGGAACCAGTGAACATACTTCACATATGAATGTTCCTACACTTAATTCACTCAGCGTGATTACAATTGGAAGCTAAAACTTTGCACAGAGGTCAAGCAACTCTCAACTTAGACTTGTACAAAAGCATTTCACAATTGATCTACTATAGAAGGAGAACACGCAGAAACATCGGGCGCAAAAATTTTCATTTACTCAGAAGAAATACAGTTGAGTGATGAGAGCTAACTCAACTAACTTTTCCTCTATCTCATGACTTCTACCTTCCTCAATCTTGACTTCTAACTATTGTCACATATGCTCTCATATTTGCCCCGACTTTTCTCAAAGTATTTATAGATAAATTTGTACATGATTCTTACTAAACAAAAGATCTAAGTCAGCTATGACTATACTAATGTACATATGTGTACACTTCTCTTGTCCTCTGAATGTAATCTTCTTCCACACTTTAGGAATTGATTCTTCCTTCATCATTTGATCTTCCAAGCCTTCAATTGGTGATTGGTCTGCACCAACAAGGGGCAAGGGTGGATCAAGGCCAACAAGTATCCATGAAGAAGTGCAAGAAGATATCAGGAAGATCTAGAGCTCTAAGAAGGTGCTTCAACCTCTTGATCTTTGAAAGGTCGAGATCGAAGGCTGAAGATCCACACCTTCATACCTTCCAATGGTTGCATGCATGGCAGCCCGACTTCACAACAACCCATATTTAAAGAGGTTATTGGTGAACTAGACTACAAATCTCAGGTAGTCCATCTCCACAGGTTGCGAGCGGTGAAAAGAAAAGAATAGGCAAAAAGAATGCATCAAGTCCAAGAGGATATGAAAGAAGATTCAAGAACAAGGCCTTTAAAATGTAATGCCAGACGGACAAAGAGGCAAGGTCGACCAAATGATGCACGCGATGGAAAGAAGTAAACGAGCTGCCGACAAGAAGTGAAGCCTGTCAAGGGACGATAGAGACAAAGAGGGGGAGAGTGTTGTAGAGCTAAGAAGAGCAAAGAGATAGAGAAAAAGAAGGGCCCCAAAATTTTTCCAATTTGGACACTTTATTTTTGTATTTTAGATATTTTGTAACATATTTTCTGATGTAAAAGCACTAGAGGAATCCTCTAGATGCACACCCATAGGGATCTGTATCTTTATCTTTGTAAACTAGTAGGAAATTAGTCTTTTAGTTAATAAAGTGCCGGTCTCTTGTGTGAAAGGACCATTTTTAGGGCACATGTATATAAGTCAGTTTGTGACTCTTTGGAGGGACTTTTTGCCATTGTGAGAATCAAGAGCATAGAATTTCGAATTTGTGTCTTCTCCTCTCTATATCTTCTTCTTTGTGAGGTTGCATGCATGTGTGAGCTTGGAAAGAGTGCTTAGAAGTATTTTCTATCCATGGAAGTGCTTGTTTGTTGTTGTTAAGGTGTGTGTGAAGTGTATGACATGTTGAAGTCTAGGAAGATCATTCCCATGACTCAGTATTTTGCTCATAACTTGGGTGTAGAAGTGTCAGAATCAAGTGAAAAGACCACCATTGGATGCGTCTTCTCAAGAGCTTCGAAATGAACCTCCTATTCGCTATATTCGGAGTTTGGAACTGAGAGAAAAGCTTGATTTACTATTGATTACTGTTCCAAGTGTCCCGACACCATAGCTAACCTTGAAAACTTGAATGTGATGGATTTATACTTGTTTCTACTTGGTGAACTTCATTTGCATTGACCATCATTTGAATGCATGTCTTCATACACTCGGCTAGGTTTTGATACTCCTTGGATTGATAAATAAAGCATGAAGTCCCCACTATATGCACTTGAGGGGGATTGAGGCATAGTCTCTTTCTTCACAAGTCCCTAAGTTGGTACTTAGGTACAGACACCCTTAACAAGATGAGTGATTATAGACTTTAGAATGAAGATAAGCTTGAGGGCATGTCTAATTATCCAATGTGGAGTTTTTATGATGATGAATCTATTAGTATCAAAGCACTTATGGAATATTGTCAATGGCACTTATCCAAGACCAATAAAAGTAGGAGAAGATGTTGCTTCATCTTGAAGAAGACCTGGTATTTCTATTTCTGCTTAACAGGAGGTTAGTGAAGAAGAAGGAACTACTTCATCATTAGGAGTGTGTACTACTACCAAATTACTTCCTACAAAAGAGAAATCCAGATGGGATTCAAGGGATGCACTAGAGCTTTCATAATATTGCTATGGGAGTCAAGAGGCATATTATACCCCAAATCTAGTCTTGCATAACCTCTTGATAGGCTTGGTTGGAATTAGAGAATCTCTATTAGAGTAGAAACCCTACTAGGAAAGCTCATCTAAGGAAACAACTAGCCAACACAAGGATGAAAGTTGATGAATCAATTTAGACACATATTTTGAAGCTCAAAGATTTACAAGATTAGTTACTCAATGGTGGAGTCAACATTTTAGATGAAGAGTTGGTAAACACACTTCCATCCTCATATTGGGTTTTTGTTACTTCTTTATCTCTCTCTACAAGAGATAGAGAACTTTCATTTGAAGAACTACAACTCCTATTACTTCAAGATGAAGATCAACAAAAGGGTATGGAAGAGAATGATGAAGCCATGTTATCATCACTAAAGGGAAAGAAGAAGAAGAAGGAGAAGAAGGAGAAGAAGAAGGAGCAGAAGAGTCATCAATCCAAGAAGAAAAGTAAGTCTTCTAATCCTAAATCTTCCAGTTCTTCTTTTAATGCTTCCTCTACACCCAAAAGAAATTATTTGACTACATCTTATTCAAATAAAGGAGTATGCCATTATTGTAAGAAACCAAGTCATTACATAGTAAAATGCAGAACAAGGATTTTTAATGAGAAGAAGAAAGCATCAGGTAATAATGCTGAAGATGATGCATGTGTTACTATTGAAGAAGTAGCTTTTGATGGGATAGCATTAAATGCAATCTCAGATAATCCTTGGAATTTTGATTCTAGAGCTACTAAGCATATGACGGGTTGCAAAAAGGTATTTTCAACCCTTTCTAACTCTTCAAGTAGAAGAGTGACCATTGCAAATGGTCATGATTTAGATGTTGTTGGTGTTGGAGAAGTGAACCTTCACTCAAGAGCAGGTGGAAATTTCACAATTTCCAATGTTCTTTATGTTCCAGACATGAAGAAGAATTTTCTCTCTATATCTACTTTCTTGTCAGATGCTTATAAAGTTGTTTTTATGAAAGATTCATGTTAGATCCTCTCATTTGATGAGGAGCATTGTCGACATCAAGGTGAAAACAAAAATTAATAATGCTAATGTGTCTAGCTCTACTACATCTAAGGAGAACTAAAGTTATGGCATGCTAGATTTGGCCATATCAGTTACATAGCTCTCAAGCATACCAAAGATCAAGGTATGGTGGATAGTTTGCCTACTTTTGCTTTACCAGATGATGTAGAGTCATGTGAAGGATGTCTTGAAGGAAAGCTTCACAAACTACCTTTCAAGAAGCATGGATACATCACGACCACAAGGAAGTTGAATATCATACATTCATATGTGAATGGTTCGATGAGAATAGATTCTATTCAAGGTTTTAGGCACTTTGATATGTTCATTGATGATTTCTCAAGATATTTGTGGATTTATGGTCTTAGAGTGAAGTTAGAGGTTTTTCCCTACTTTCAAGATGTTCTTAGCTATGATTGAAAATGAAAGTTAGTCAAAGATCTAGATTTTGAAAAGTGATAGAGGAGGAGAGTACATGTCTAAAGACTTTAAGTCTTTTATTGAAGACAAAGGTATCTCTCATCCACTCACTATTGCTTATACTCCAAAATAGGATGGTGTTGTAGAGAGAAAGAATAGGATACTTGTTGACATGATGCATAGTATGATGTCATCCAAAAAGCTTTCTCCCAAGTTTTGGTTTGATGCAATACACATAGCTAATCACATTCTAAATAGGTCTTCTCTCACGAGGAAGGAGATAAGGAAGAGAGCTCACACACACACTCTTACTCTCAAGGAGAAGCACACACACAGATGAGGCAAGGAAGAATGATCTTCTTCTTCTTCTTCTTCTATTACATAAAAGGAATGTACAAGAATGACCTAAAAACAAGAATACAACAAGTGCAATATATAAAGATCAGTACATAAGGAAAAACCTAATGTCCGCGAATGAGTGAGCTAGCAAGACACAAATGTGCCATCACTCTCGGTAGATAAATCTGATAAAGGTCAATGAAGTATCCCTGACATATACCGGCATGACCACTATACATGTCAGAGAAATGAAAAATTGGTATGTGTCATGCTAGATCATCACATGTTGAGCTTGATATCTCAACACTCCTCCTCAAGCTCAACGCCATATCGTGTAATCCAAGCATCTCTCAAAACTTCTTCAACTTCTCAACTCCAAGTGCTTTGGTGAAAATATCAGCAACCTGCTCATCTATTCTCACATAAACAAGATGAATATCACCTGCTAATACCTTCTCTCTGATGAAGTGATAATGTACCTCCATATGCTTTGTTCTAGCATGGAAAATAGGGTTCCTTGCTAACTGTATGCTGCTAAGATTATCACAATAGATAGTGATAGGTTTTTGCACTTCCACACCTAGATCTGCAAGTAACATCTCCAGCCATGATGCCTCACATGCTGCCATTGCAGCACCTCTATACTCAGCCTCTGTACTCGACAAAGAAACAGTTGGTTGCTTCTTACTGCTCCATGTAATAGCTGCACCTCGAAGTGAGAAAAGAAAGCCACTAGTAGATCTTCTATCTGGAGTACTACCAGCCCAATCTGCATCGGTGTATCCATGAACCTACAAATCTATAACAGCTTCATAAAAAGATGCATAATCCAAAGTAGCACTCACATAACGTAGACTGCGGCTTAGAGCATACAAATGTGGCTTCCTACGAACCTGCATAAACTGACTTTCAAGTCCAATAGCATAGCTTAAATCAGGCCTTGTAATTGTAAGATATATAGGACTCCCCACAATTTTCCTGTACATAGTAGCATTTTCCAATGCTTCACCTGATGTAGTATCCAATTCTGATCTAATGGCATAGAAATTGGCTTAGAAGCAGCCATACCATACTTTTGGAGCATATTCAAGGCATATTGCCTTTGCAACATCCATATACATGTTTCTGTATGTATAAACTAAATGCCCAAGAAATAGTGCAGCACACCAAGATCTTTCATGTCAAATTCCTGCATAAGAAGTTGCTTTACCTCTTTGATGCTTTCTTCATTATCGCCACCTACAATCAAGTCATCAACATAAATGGCCACAATTGTGATGCCATCATCAGCCTTCCTTGCATATAGTGAATGATCTGCATCACACATAGAAAACCCAATGCTCGTTAAGTAATCAACAATCCTTGCATGCCATGCACGCGGAGCCTGCTTCAGCCCATACAAAGCCTTTTGCAACCTGCAAACATATTCTGGATGCTTTGAATTTTCATATCCTTGTGGCTGGTCCATATATACTTCTTCCTATAACTCACCATGTAGGAAAGCATTCTTCATATCCATCTGATGCAAAGTCCATCCTTTTGTTGTAGCTAATGCAACAAGTTTCCTAACAGTAGGCATTTTAGCTACAGGGCTTAATGTTTCCTCATAATCAATGCCATATGTCTGTGCATATCCTTTAGCTACCAACCGTGCTTTATACATGCTTATGCTACCATTAGCATTATGCTTTACCTTGTAAACCCATTTATAGCCTATGGGTTTCTTTCCTTACGGCAATGGAACCAGCCTCCATGTATCATTTCCATAAAGTGCATCCATCTCCTCATCCATAGCTTTTTCCCAATCTGCAATTCCAAAGAAGGTTCATCATCTTGTATTACCTTTGTCATGTAGGCATAATGATGAGCCATGTAACTATCATATGTCAATCGTTGCACTGAATTCCTCATTCTCCCATATCTTCTTCGTCCTGGGTCACTTCTCCTTGTATCATATGCATGTGTCCTTCTTACTCCTGGAGTCTTCATAGAGGGCCATCCAAGTTCCTCATCAAGACTCTTTTCTAAACCGCTTGAATCTCCATCAACGTCTTCAAAACCTCCACATGTTTTATGACCAGAAAAAATCTTTTCTTTACCTTTCTTGGATGTATTTGATGAATTTGGTGGACTAAAATTTCCACGTAATCTTCCACTCCATGGGTTTGAGTTGGAACTATTGCTTGGTGATGCATCCGGTCCACTCAAAACATGAGATTCTAACTTGATTTTTCAGCATTTTCTTTGTCATTTGGTTCAAGACTCAGACCTTCTTTGGCATCTGCATAGAAGCTTGACATTTCATCAAATACCACATCTGCTCACCTTTACATGTCGTGTGAGTGGGTTATAACATTTATATCCCTTTTGCTCAAGGGAGTATCCAATGAAGACACACTTTTCTGCTTTCAGATCAAGCTTTGTCCTCAATACATCTAGGCCATGTACATGTGCAATACAACCAAAAACTTTCAGATGTGATAAGTTTGGCTTTTTACCTGTAAACTTCTCTTCAGGTGTAACTTGATGTACAGCAGTAGTCGGAGTTCAGTTCATGATGTATATTGCAATATGCACAGCTTCTGCCCAATAACAATGAGGCATATTCTTCCTAGCCATTAAGGCTCTTGCTATTTCTGCATTCAACAACGCCATTCTATTGTGGTGTGTACTTGCATGAAAACTGATGCCGAATTCCATGATTTTTTAGAAAACTGCTGAACTCATTTGACATGTATTCACCTCCTCCATCAAATCTTAATGTCTGAATGTACTTCCCTGTCTGCTTTTCCACCATAACTTTAAAATTCTGGAAGTGAGTGAACACCTCGCTCTTCTCTTTCATGAAATATATTCATACTTTGCGTGTATGCTCATCAATGAAAGTAACATAAAACCTGCAACCACCCATAGATGTGGTCTTTGCTGGACCCTAAAAATCTGTATGTACTACTTCTAGTACATTCTCACTAACATGCTTGTCATGTGGAAATGATGCTCTTCATTGTTTACCAAATTGACATGCTGCAGATACCTTTTGCATTTCTGCAACTTTGAAATTTGGTAGTCCATGGACAATCTCCTTTGACTGCATCAGTTTCAGCCTTTGCAAGATTACATGTCCAATCCGTGTGTGCCATATCTCTATATCTGCAATAACTCCTACACCTTTTGCAAACATGGCTGCATTCATTTCAGGAATCTTCACATTTAAGGTGAACATCCTACCCACTTTGTTTCCTTTGGCAACCAATTGTCCATCCTTGTACTGTTCTACATATAATCCATCAGCATTGAACCTAACTTGTAATCCCTGGTCAACCATTTGTCCAACACAAAACTAGATTCTTTGTTATATTTGGAACATGCAACACATCAGCAAGATGTTTTACCTTCCCATCTTCCATAGACAATGCTATGTTTCCTGTATGCTCAATAGGATGTGATGTATCATTACCTGTTTCAACATATCCAGGAACTGACATTTTCTGCAAACTACTAAACCATTTTGCATGATTGGGCATGTGATTTGAAGCACCTAAATCAACATACGAGACATTATCATTTGATTTTGAAACGCCAGCAGACATCGTATTCATCATGTGATGTTGAACCATAAACAACTTCTCAAAATCATCTACACTTGTGGATGCATAGTTGTTTTGCTGCCTTCTGTTATTTTGATTCTTCAACCTGCAATCACGTTCAAAGTGTCTAGGTTTACCTCAATTCCAGCATCCTTTACTATCATCGCCTGAATCATTTCTTTGGAAATTTTTGCGACCTCTTTGGCTCCCCCTGCCTCAAAACTGTCCTCATCACTCTGTTGTTGACCTTGGTCTTGGTTACTGTTTCCTCTTCCACTTCCAAAACCTCTACCTCTGCCTCTTCCTCTGCTAGAGTAGAATACCTGCTCAGAACTAGGCTTTCCTTGGGATTTTGAATCCTCACCAAGATTCTTTTCTTCAATAATCAGCATAGATACCAGATCAACAAAATTTGGAATATTTTCCCTAGTCTGTATGGAAGTTCTAAACTGCTTATATGCAGCTCCTAAACCATGAAGGCACACTTCCACCTTATCATCATCATCTACATTCACGCCAATAGATGCAAGTGACTCACATATGCTTTTGGTTTTTAGAGTGTAGTCACTTACCAACATGCTCTTCTTTTCTAATGTATGCAGCTCTTTCTTGAGTTGCAATTTATGTGCCTTTGTATTAGTCTCGTACAAAGTGACCAAACTGTTCCAAGCCTCTTTTGGAGTCTTGGCATCCTGTATGTATCCAATCATGCTATCCTATATGCTAACAGATAGCCAATACATTACGTTTCGTGCTCCTTGATTCCATTCCTCATATGTTTTTAACTGGTCCACAGTCCGATTCCTTTCTAGTAACTGCGGAGCATGTTCATTCTCTCCTTCGATGTACTTCCAATAGCCTTTTCCCATCAGGAAATTCGTCATTCTGAATCTCCAAGCATGGAAGTTGTTCTTGTCCAGCTTATCACTCATAAGTTGACTCATTCCATCTGCATTTGCCATTTCTGCAACAATTCACAACATTGCAAAACACTACAAACAGCACTTCTGCTTGAACACTGTCACACTATGACGTGACAATTCCATCTCAGAAAAACACAGTTTTCGTGTATCAATAGTTCACGGAATCGCTTGAAATTCTGGATCTGGAATATATGAGTGTCATCAAACATAATGCAAGTTACAGTTTCTGAAACTGACCTGGATTTTTTGTGGGCCCCACCTTGCAGGCTCGAAATGGGGGTCGAGATGGCCTCGACACTCCGAAATGGGGATCCTCTACCTTCACGCCGATTTTTGTAGCAAACGGAGGCCGTTTGTGAAATCGCATTTTCTCCATGCCTTCACGCATAGTCTGCACCGTCGCCTTCTCCACGAGCTCTCTACAGCCATGCTGGCTGTGATACCATGTCACGAGGAAGGAGATAAGGAAGAGATCTCACACACACACTCTCACTCTCAAGGAGAAGCACACACATGGATTGAGCAAGGAAGAATGATCTTCTTCTTCTTCTCCTATTACATAAAAGGAATGTACAAGAATGACCTAAAAACAAGAATACAACAAGTGCAATATATAAAGATCAGTACATAAGGAAAAACCTAATGTCCATGAATGAGTGAGCTGGCAAGACACAAATGTTCCATCACTCTCGGTAGATAAATCTAATAAAGCTCAATGAAGTATCCCTGACATATACAGGCATGACCACTATACATGTCAGAGAAACGAAAAACTGGTACGTGTCATCCTAGATCATCACATGTTGAGCTTGATATCTCAACATCTTCCACAAAAGATTTGAAGGTCATTACACCTTATGAAGCTTTTTATGAAAAGAAGCCCAATGTGAGTTACTTCAAAGTTTTTGGTTCCCCAAATTATGTTCACATTGAGAAGAAGGATCATGGTAAGCTTGATGTAAAAGCCATTAAATCCATCTTTATTGGTTATGCAATTGAAAGCAAAGGATATAGATTCTATGTTCTAGATATAGGTGATATCCTACTCTCACATAAATTGCATAAATTTTGATTTATGATAAGAAGGAAAAGATTCCAAATTTCATAAAAGCAGATGATTACACATTTTTTCAAAAGGAGTTTGGATTCTTACATTCAGCCATACAAGCGGGGTGATGAACCTACTCAAAACCTAAGAGATATAGGTGAAGGGAGGATTTCATTACCTACACTAGTACCTAGTCCATCATTAGTAACTCTTGATGTTTTGACTTATGAAGTTGGAGAAGGTTCCAAAGTTCCAAAAGAAATAGATATTGAAGAACCAAAAAGTATACCACCAGTTTTCAAAGATACACCAAAGTGGTTATATCAACCCTAGATACACACTGGTATAAAGGAATACATTGGAAGAACCAGAAGTCCGACACAGAGACAATAAGAAGACTAGGTAAATTATGTAGAACATTTTGAGAGTCATAATATTTTAGCTCTTACTTCAGTTGAGAATGAACCGCCTAGTGTTCAAGATGCACTACAAAATGATATGATTATCACAAGTCCCATGATTGAGTTCAAGTACATATGTGAGTGTATCTATATGACATTGTAGAAATACATTGAGAAATTATTGTGAAGGTTTGAGATAATAGATTCTAAGCCTATGCAGACACTTATGGATGTCAATGTGTCATTACGGTCGAAAGTAGATTCAAAACTATTTGATGCTACATTATATAGTCAAGTAGATGATTGCTTGATATATCTATGTAATACACATCCAGACATTCAATTTGTAGTTTCTCAAGTATCTAGGTTCATGCATAGTCTGTTGAAGATTTAGTGGAAATCAGTCAAGAGATACATTGAACAGAGAGAATCATAGGAAGTTTTGTAGGTTATTAGACCTTGTACTATTGTGACATTGAAGGGGGGATTGTTGGAAACAATGTCTCAATTGAGTCCACAAATTCCAGTTAAATTGCCATATAATATGCTCTTTAGATACTCTTTTCAACAAGAATGACAGGTGGGTTGGCTGGGATAAACGGCTCCCAAAGAGTTGGCCTAGATTCGATCCTCAAATGGTGCACCTAGCAGATGCGGCAAGTTTTTAAGAAAGAACACTTTAATTTTAGCACCAATTTTTGGTGGCAATCATAGCAATATCTCCGATAGATTTTCATAAGATTATGATTGTAGATTTCAACTTTTTTCTTTTGTTTTACGTTGTGCTTTTCAAGAATATTGAAATATTGTATAAGAAGAGATTTAGCTCATTCTTCTTCACTAAAGGAAGATCGGTATTCAAATTCCTAAATGAGAAGCACAAGAAGGTATAGCATATGATAACAAGGAATAGACCAAGAAGATTACTGTGACTATAGAAGTAGAAGAGGAGAGAGGCACTTACATTGGGAAGGTTGTATCAGAAAGCAAGGAATGATAACTAATAGAGTTGATTCAAGATTGGAACGTAGTTTCTTGGAGATACAAGGACTTAAAAGGTGTGGACCCCTCTATTTGTTCACATCGGATTCCAATGACTCTAGAAGCTAAACCTTCAAAAAAAAGACCATACACGTACAATGATGTATACTCTGCCAAAATCAAGGAAGAGATAGATAAATTATTGGTAGCTGGCTTCATATATGGAATCAAACACACTAAATGGTTGTCACCTTTGAAAGTAGTACCCAAGAAAAATGGTAAATTAAGAGTTTGCATTAATCTCAAAAAGGTTAATGCAACCACTATTCATGACAACTACCCATTACCCATCATGGATCATCTCTTGGAGAGAGTGGCAAGCAAGGAAGTCTATAGCTTCCTTGATGGATTCTCTAGTTATAGCCAAGTAACAATCACTCTTGAGGATCAACACAAAACAACATTTGCTACAGAAGCCATTTGGCCTTACTAATGCTCCAGCCACCTTCCAGAGATTAATGTGTCATTTAGGGTTATGCCATTTGGCCTAACTAATGCTCCAGCCACCTTCCAAAGATTAATATGTCACATCTTTAAGGAATTCCTTAGGAAGAGTATGGAAGTATACATGGATGATTTATGCACCTATTCTTCCCAAAGAATGGATCACATCCCTGAGCTGAGGAAAATGTTTGAGAAGTGTAGACAATATAGAGTCTTCTTGAATACAAAAAATGTATCTTCATGGTATGACAAGGAAAGAATTTGGGACATATAGTATCTAAAAGTGGAATATCCATAGATGAAGACAAAATCAAGGTAATTTTGGAACTACCCAGGCCAAAGTATGCAAAAGAAGTGCAGGCATTTATGGGTCATTGTGGATATTATGGTAGATGTATCCACATGTATGCCATAATTGCAAAACCTCTATATGGATTACTGGCTCAGTTCAATTGGATGGAAGATTGCGAGAAAGCCTTTAACGAATTGAAAAGCAGACTGAGTTTAGCTCCAATTCTAAAAGTGTCAAATTGGAACAAGCCGTTCCATATTCATGTGGATGCTTCCAAATTTGCCATTGGATGCATCTTAGCACAGCCTACAGATGAAGGAAAGCTCAATCATCCTATAGCCTATGCGAGTAAGCAACAAATTGTCCTACATGTCAAGAGAAATTGCCTGAAGAGAACTCCACCCTATGCTCTTCTACGATAGCACCTAGATAGAGTTTGCCATTAGTAAATTTCTTGAAAACTCATAAGTATCCTGAAGAGCAAGCTTAGCAAGAAATCCGGCTTTGCAAGAGCAAATTAAAGATTATTTACTCATAGGAAGACAATTATGTGGACCGGATAATCAATTAAGATTGTGTGTACATGAAGATGAGTATATCCCTGTCTTAGAGATGGCCCATGTAAGAGCCATAGGAGGTCATTTGTCAACCAAAAAAACTGCAAAAATGATTCTCTTTGCTGGATTATGGTGGCCAATCTTACATCAAGATGTGGCAACGTATGTTCAGAGGTGCGATCTATGGTTAGTGCTAGAGCTTTCACTAAGTGGGGTATAGATTTTGTCGGACCAATTAGCCCACCTGTGAAAGGCTCTCATGATGAATACATAATAGTGGCTACTGACTATTTGACCAAGTGGGTAGACTGTAGAAGCAAAGGTCACAAAGAAAAAAAATGCAAGAACCACTACCAAATTTCTATTCGAAAACATATTTACAAGATTTGAATTGCCAATAGAAATTGTGAGTGGTTGAGGCATGCACTTTCCTAATGAAGTTATAGAAGCTTTGATGAATGAATTCTTGGTGATTCAAAAGAAATCGGCCCCATATCACCCACAACCCAATGGACAAGGAGAGAGTTCGGATAAGGTGTTATGTACATTTTTGACAAAAATTGTAAATCATGGATGATCAGATTGGGAAAAACAATTACACCATGCTTTATGGGCTTTTAGAGTTGCCTATAAGATTGCTATTGGTATGACACCATTCAATCTAGTGTATGGCCAAAATGAAATTTTTCCAATTGATTTCTTGATTCCTACTCTTCAAGTAGATGAGAAGTATGAGTGGAGTGGACAGGAATTGTCCCAACATTTGGATAAAATTGAAAAATTGCATGAGACTCGATTGCAAGTAGTAGTAGGCATCTATGCAGCCAAAAGGACACAAAAAGCATATTATGATGCCCATATCAAAGAGAAGGGACTCAAGGAGGGTGATTTAGTCATGGTGTATACCTTAAAGAAACATGCAGAAAAAGTTGCAAAAGAGAGGATATGGACCACTAATGATCAATCACATTTCGACTAGTGGAGCGGTTAACTTAGCCACAATAGATGGAGAGATTTTACCCAATTACATAAGTGGATGTCATTTGAAGAAATACTTGGAACCCTTGACCGAAGAGATGCTAGCTAGGCTTCTAGCAGCCAAGAACCAGAAGGAAGAGGATAAGAGAATAAGAGAAGAAGCAAGACTTGAAGCTCTAGAACGAATACGAAAGTAGAAAGAATGGATGTGTGAGAGAGATGAGAGATATCAACAAGGAGCGGAACCAATCCCCATGGCCAACTATTGAGCATTAGAGACCAAAAACCTAGGATGCTAAATCAAGCAATTCTACTTAAACCTAGGAGTGCAAACTGAGGAATATCACCTAGTGGATGCATTGATTGATACACGAGTAGCATTAAGTTGCATACGCTGTTCATTAGCACAACAACTAAAAGCACAACTTTGACCCACTAGGAAAATATGATGGGGATAGGAGGGAACACCATTGAATGTTTAGGTGAAGTTACCCTATCTTTTCATTAAGGTAACAATTCGATGCAACAAAAGCTTCTAATTTGCAACAATGATGACCGGTTAAAGAATTAGTGCTAGGTCAAGATTGGATATATGAATTCGAGACGACAATCTAGTTAGCTTTAGGCTATATATCAGCCAAGATTGGGCAGAGAGAAGTCCTTAGCCTATTAGATGAGAGACCTCTAAAGAGTGTGAGCCAAGGATTTTATGACTATGAATGTATGCATGCTTGTGAACCTATACCGATGTCTAGCCCTATCCAGCTAACTTCTGTTTCTGATCTAGACCTTGAAACCCCTAATCATCTCGCACTTGATACTCAACTAAATCTTTCTTCTCAATCTAACCAACCTAAGAGGCAAAGTGAGGTTTCTACTACTAGTAAGCGACGGAGAGTCCCACAACCGAAAACAAAATTGACACATAGTTATCCACCAGGGCAAAAAGGAATGAAGCAAATACGGATTCGCAAGGATTAGTAGACGGCTACAAGAATCAAATGATAAAGAATCAAAAGGTGACTAATCGAAGGCTACAGAGATCAAACCAACCAATGAAAGATCGCATTAAACAAATAATACAGGTGTGGATACCAAAGAAGTTGAGGGCAGATCAACCTTCAAGAAATCAAATATGGATACCCAAGATAGCATTCAAGGTCACCAAGGAGCAACCACATATACTACATTGAGGTAAAAATCCATCCAAGAAACCCTCCAAGAGCCAAAGAAACCACAAGAAGAGAAGACCACCTTGCAACCAAACAACAGCTACACCAATGACACGATATATATGGAGAGTGAAAGAGATGAGAACCCAAGAAACTCTAGGAGGCACAAATAATTTCAAGAACAATGCTCAAAGCACCAAGACTAGGAAGATGTGGATCCCAAAGTGAGAACAAAAGGTGTTATTGATGCAGGTAGAGAATTCCTCTCGCACTCATGTTTAGTCGAATGCACCTGGAGTATGCATGATAGGGCCACATTGCAAGGCCATGCATTCCGCACACGAGTTTCTCTGTATCAATAGTGGTGCATGTTTCCCTTCACGAGAATAGGAATCACTTGTATTATATAATAATAATAATAATGAACAGAAATAAGCATTGCTTTGGCTATGATACTAACTTTTTTGTTTTCCTTTCAACAAAAAATAAATAAATTCATATAAAAAGACAAGGTACTATGTTCCCTTTACACTCTGTGAGTGGGGACATGACGCACGGAGTGAACGACTTCACTACGATAATAAATGGAATTGATCACAAGTTTAATACTAATCAAATAGATCATTCAAGTGTAGATGGTTTCCTCTGATTCCAGTGCTACGTATATGACCTCCTCCAAATCTGAAGCTACTCAAGAAGTGGAAGTATTTGAGTTTCCCACAGAATCTGCAAGTAAGGAATGCGAACATTGGTTCCATGATGATCAACCAGAAAGCGAATATCTGTTCCTGTATTTCTATCAAAATCATGGATAGACATCATCAATTTCTATTGATGACTCACAACTTTAGAGTTTTCTTGCATGAAATGCCAAGGATAGTAGAAGTATGGACACAAGCTGGAATAGAAGCATACTTAAAGCTTCCCATATAAAAACCGGACTTGCAAAGCTGCACGCAAGTGATGAATGCTCTGCATCCAACACTCGACAAGCCATTTGCCCCTGAGGCTACGGTACTGGATATAAATGGAGAATGGTAGACCATCCAGTTCACTCATGAGCTGATGAAGGCAACATTTGGTTGGACAAAGGATGGTATAATTGATATGAAGGATGAATGCCATGAAGTCAAGTAAAGGACATTCCTAGAAATTAATAGAATTGACATAGAAGAAGAAGTAAGACAGGTACACGGACATTTTTGTTTCTCTAATATGCATAGATACACAGCTCCACAGAAGGTAGTAGTGCAAATATTGTCGCAAGTATCAAGCAGGTCCGAAGTAAAATCAACTTGAGCCCATATGTCCAAGAGAAGCTATTCAAAGCTAAAAAGTAGTGGGGAAACAAGAATTTTTTAAATGGTAGCTCTTCTTTGACCTTACTGATCTATCAAGCTTTAGGCATCAAGGAGTATTTATGACTAATGCCTTCAACTGCTAAAATGTCAAAATACGTAAAGACTACAATGATACCCAAGAAAAATAAAGGCATTGCTACCATAGAGGAAGTTGTTACAAGCTCTAGGACTACAATGAGAGGCGCAAAACATGCTCTAGAAGATGAGGTAACTGACACCCCACAATAAAAAAGAGTGCATGTACTCCCAAAGGTATCCTCAGCAAAACCTCGAGTCATTACTCAGCATGATCTCTCTACTGCACTAGAAGCAACACAGGCTTACACTAAAGGTCAGGTGAACCTTATTGCACAAGGTCACTAGTATCATCAATCAAGTAAACAACAAAAGTCCAAACAAGCAAGTAAGAGCATATCAAAATTGGACCAGTATAAAGAACTAGGGTTGAACAACTTGAGCTCAAACGACGAGTCATCCTAGGATCAAGATATGCTAAATACTGACATACACATGGATGAGCACGTTGACGAGGAATGGGATGAGTTGAACCAAGTTCAAAATCAACCTAAAGCCGAAAATATACAAGTGGAACAAGATCAAATGGTGCAAGAGGAACACATTGAGAGTATGCATACTATTCAATTAAATGAACAAACAAAAATCTTGCACAAAGAGGTTTCGCCTACTTGATCTAGGACCATAACACATCCAAAACAAGAGAGAAATCACGAGGAAGTATAGGAAACGCAAGGATCTACAATACCCATCACCATCACCCTTGGATGTGGTGGCTGATTCTCAAAAAGTGCAATATAAGGAATCAAAAGCACAAGAAACAACACTAGCAATTGAAAGGGATGAGCCAAGAGTGCAACTCCATATCATGCAACTCAATCAAGATACACTACATGTTGCTCAAGGTAAAGACATGCATATAGGTGAAGAACCCATTATCTCAAAGACATGGCTTAATGGTGATGTGAATTAGTTGAAGCCAATAGTCAAAAGTATGATTGACACAACCATGACGACTCAAACCATATTGATGGAAGAAGATAAAGAAAAAGGCGAACTATTTGAGGCCAAAAGTAGATTCCAGATAATGTGCGAAGAGCTCTCAACCAGAAACATAAGCACTCAGTGGGAACTTGCATAGAAGACAGATGAATTGGAAGCCAAGCATGAAGAGTTAAATCATGTAAAGAAGGAAAACTTGATGATCAAAGGGAAACTAGAAGAGGTAACAATATTTGTATCTGAACTCCAAAATGAAGTAAAAACATTGAAAAAAAAAGAAGAAGCATATGAATTGGAGAAGGTGCACATGACAAATTGAAAGCAAGTTATTAGAAATCCAAATAAAAGTCTACATGGACAAAGCAGACAATTCGCATACCAAGAACAAAGAATTAATGAATTCCATTCTGTTAAATCAACCTATCGACATAGCCATTAGAGAAGGTGAAGAAATACAAGGAATGAAAGCAAAGTTGTTAGAAATGGATGATCAGCTAAAACAAGAGCAAAGGAAACATGTTGAGTTAGAAGCAAAGTATACATTAGACACAAAAGCACTAGAACTTAAGTGGAAAGAGCCAGTGTAAAAGTACATAGAGAAATGCATGCAAGATGCTGATCAAGTAAGGATCATTTGCGAAGCTAAAGAAATAGTGGAGGCCAAGCTCAAGGCAAGTAAGTTACAACATAAAGACAAAGATCAAATTTGTTCCAATGAAGACACATCTTTTGCTTTTGGATCAAGCTTCATCCTCAACTCATTTGGAACATGTACATATGCAATACAACCAAAAACTTTCAGATGTGATAAGTTTGGCTTTTTACCTATAAACTTCCCTTTAGGGGGAACTTGATGTACAATAGCAGTCGGACCAATAACAATGAGGCATATTCTTCTCAACCATCAAGGCTCTTGCTATTTCTGCAATATGCCTATTTTTGCATTCAAAAACTCCATTCTATTGTGGTGTGTACCTGCATGAAAAGTGACACCGAATTCCATGATTTTTTAGAAAATTGCTGAACTCATTTGACATGTATTCACCTCCTCCATCAGATCTTAATGTTTGAATATACTTTGCTGTCTGCTTTTCCACCATAGCTTTAAAAATCTAGAAGTGAGTGAAAACCTCACTCTTCTCTTTCATGAAATATACCCACACTTTTTGTGTATGGTCATCAATGAAAGTAACATAAAACCTACAACCGCCCATAGATGTGGTCTATGTAGAACCTCAAACATTTGTATGTACTATTTCTAGTATGTTCTCACTAACATGCTTGTCATGTGGAAATGATGCTCTTGATTGTTTTCCAAATTGACATGTTGCACATACCTTTTGCGTCTCTGCAACCTTGAAATTTGGTAGTCCATGGACAATCTCCTTTGACTGCATCAATTTCAGCCTTTGCAAGTTTGCATGTCTAATCTGTTTGTGCCAGATCTCTATATCAGCAATGACTCCTACACCTTTTGCAAACATGGTTGCATTCATTTCAAGAATTTTCACATTTAAGGTGAACATCCTACCCACTTTGTTTCCTTTGGCAATAAATCTTCCATCCCATTTGTATTCTTCTACATATAACCCATCAACGTTGAACCTGACTTGTAATCCCTAGTCAACCATTTGTCCAACAAAAACTAGATTTCTTTGCTATATTTGGAACATGCAGCACATTAGCAAGATGTTTTACCTTCCCATCCTCCATAGACAATGCTATGTTTCCTGTATGCTCAATAGGGTGTGATGTGTTATCACCTATTTCAACATATCTAGGAACTCGCAATTTTTGCAAAGTACTAAACCATTCCGCATTACTGTTCATGTGATTTGAAGCACCTGAATCAACATACTAGACATTATCATTTGATTTTGAAACACCAGCAAACATTGTATTCATCATGTGATGTTGAACCTTGAACAACTTCTCAGAATCATCTACACTTGTGGATGCATAATTGTTTTGCTGCCCTCTGTTATTTTGATTCTTTAGCCTGCAATCACGTTCAAATTATCCATGTTTACCACAATTCTAGCATCCTTTACTATCATTACCTAAATCATTTCTTTGGAAATTTTTGCGACCTCTTTGGCTCCCCTTGCCTCAAAACTGTCCTCTTCCTCTTGCATGATTCTCTTGTTGACCTTGGTCTTGGTTGTTGTTTCCTCTTCCACTTCCAAAACCTCTACCTCTACCTCTTCCTCTGCCACAGTAGAATACCTACTCAGAAGTAGGTTTTCCTTGGGAGTTTTAATCCTCACCAAGATTCTTTTCTTCAATAATTAGCATATGTACCAGATCAGCAAAAATTGGAATATTTCCCCTAGCCTGTATAGGAGTTCTGAACTGCTTATATGCAGCTCCTAGACCATGAAGGCACACTTCCACCTTATCATCATCATCAACATTCACACCAATAGATGCAAGTGACTCATATATGCTTTTGATTTTTAGGTTGTAGTCACTTACCGACCTACCCTTCTTCTCCAATGTATGCAGCTCGTTCTTAAGTTGCAATTTTCATGCATTTGTATTGGTGTCATACAATGTGACCAAATTGTTCCAAGCCTCTTTTGGAGTCTTGGCATCTTGTGTGTGTCCAATCATGTTATCTTGTATGCTAATAGATAGCCAGTACATTACCTTTTGTGCTCCTTGATTCCATTCTTCATATGCTCTTAATTGGTCTCCAGTCCGATTCCTCTCTCGTAACTACAGAGCATTTTCATTCTCTCCTCCGACGCACTTCTAGTAGCCTTTTCCCATCAGGAAATTCATCATTCTGAATCTCCAAGCATTGAAGTTGTTCTTGTCTAGCTTATCGCTCATAAGCTGATTCATTCCATCTGCGTTTGCCATTTCTACAGCTATTCAAAACACTGCAAAACATTATAAGCATCACTTCTGCTTGTACATTGTCGCACTATGATGTGACAATTGATCTCAAAGAAACATAGTTTTCATGTATCAACAGTACACAAAATCGCTTGAAACTTTGGATCTGGAATATATGAGTGTTGGCAAACACGATGCAAGTTACAGTTTTCAAAATTGACCTGGTCTTTCTATGGGCTTGACCTTGCGAGCTTGAAACAGAGGTCGAGATGGTTCCAAAACTTCGATCTAACAAAAAAAAGTGACCCTAAAGGGATAACTCTTGAAAATATTTTGAGGTCTTCTATCTTCACACCAATTTTCATAGCAATCTGAGGTTGTTTGTGAATCACACTTTCTCCATGCCTTCTCGTGTACTCTTCACTATCAGCCTTCTACAACCACACTAGCTCTAATACCAGGTCACGAGGAAGGAGATAAGGAAGAGAGCTCACACAGACACTCTCACAATCAAAGAGAAGCACATACTCAGATTGAGGCAAGGAAGAAATGATCTTCTTCTTCTTCTTCTTCTATTACATCAAAAAGAATGTACAAGAATCACCTAAAAACAAGAATACAACTACTGCAATATATAAAGACTAACACATAAGGAAAAACCTAATGTCCGCAAATGAGTGAGCTGGCAAGAAACAAATGTGTCATCACTCTTCGTAGATAAATCTAATAAAGCTCAATGAAGTGTCCCTGACATATACCGGCGTGACCACTATACATGTCAGAGAAATGAAAAAGTGATACATGTCATCCTAGATCATCACATGTTGAGCTTTTATCTCAATAGGCATCTCATTGAGAGCTTCAAAATAAACCCACTATTGACTGTATTTCGAGTTCAAAGCTGAGAGAAAAGTCTATTTTTGTGCTTGCTGCTGTTTCAAGTATCGCGACACCATTTTCACTTGTGTAGGTGATGTATGTGATAGATTGCAATCATCTGCATGCAATGTTAGCTATTCCACTTCATTGGTCATTACTTAAGTGCACGTCCTCATATAGTTGGTTAGGTTTATGATACTTCTGAGATTGATAGTTTAAATGTGTGATCATTCCCACTATATGTGCTTGTTGGTGATTTAGGTATAGTTTCTTCGCAAGTCCCTAAGTCATTACTTAGGTACACAAGGAGTTCTTACACTCTTGGAGGAGTTGTGGTCTACATTTTGGTGCTTATTTGGGGGAGATTTTAATAGCTTACCAACAACATCTATTGTTGATTTACTATGAGTAGCAAGTCTATCTCTGTTCTTACTTGTTAGGTCACTAGATTCTGATTTAGATAATAAAAATTTGGGTTTGCTATAAAATAGTTCTAAACTATTCATATTGATCTCTACATTCTCCCACACACACTCTTCATACCTCATAGGCATGCAATCTCTTGTATTTAGTTCCTATTTCTATCTAAATTCAAATATTGTTAGTTTGTATCATATTCACACATTGTAATTGACATTGGAATATAGATAGTGTAGGTGGGTATCTTAGCTTACCATTACACTTGAACATTTTGTCTATTCTCTCTCTATCTCTCACTCATCATCTTTTTTAGTATTAAGGTGTGTATACTAAGGTTCATCTATTGGAGGATCTTGTAAACCCGTGATTATTGTTATTGTGGCCCACCCCACTTCCAACAAACCCTTTATGAGACAGTTGAGAGTAGTGCAAGATTGGAGAAGAGATGCATTATACCTCCAAAATCAAGGTGGCACAACTAAAATAAATTTTCATACTTTTTCATATAGAGACGTACTACCCCAATAGTGGAACCCTATCCATAAAGATGCAGATGATGTTTCCATTCATAGTGCGGGATCGAGTGACCAATCCTGGATGAATGAAGATGCCAAACTATGGATGTGTAAAGAAGCAAAGCGAGAAGAAGAGAGACAACAAGTATGGCCGGTGGGACAATAACTATAATCCCATAGAAGGCCCAGCATACATGCCTCAAATATTTCCAGATGAAGCATTCAAGCCACATGGATGGATGCAAATATTAACCACATTAGATGTTTGTGTGAACAAAGAGGTATTGGCAATGAATAAGTGTGTAGATGAGGAAGGATATGATGTGAGTTTGTACATGGTGGTCCTCCAAGAAGTAGAAACAAGAGAATTAATAGAAAAAGAATGGGGAGAGGACTATGAGGCCATAGAGATGGAATTTGAATTTGATTTGGAGGAACAAGATAGAAAAACAAGACACCCAAGGAAGCACTAATGTACTCAAGACAAGACAATCAAAGTTTAGAAAAACCCACATCAAGAATCATTTGAAATACCTGAACATTTCAAAAGGTATGAAGTTGAAGAAACAAAAATAGCCATTCAAATGCCAAAAAGAGAAGCATAGGAAGGAGTAGCATATGAAAACAAAGAATAGACTAAAAAGGTAATAGTAACCATGGAAAGAGAGGAAGAGAGGTGCACATACATAGGTAAGGATGGGTCAATGGAAGAAGAACAGGAACTTATAGAGCTAATTGGAGAACATAGAGATGTGTTTGCTTGGAACTATAAAGATCTCAAAGGCGTGGACCCTTCTATTTGTTCCCATAGAATTCCAATGATGCCAGATTCTAAGCCCTTGAAACAAAGAACATACACTTACAATGATGTATACTATGCCAAGATCAAAGAAGAGATCGATAAGTTATTGGCAGTTGGATTCATATACAAGATTGAACACACAAAATGAGTATTGCTTGTGGTAGTAGTGCCAAAGAAAAATGGAAAAATTAGGGTTTGTATTAACTTAAAAAAGGTTAATGTAGCTCCCATTCGTAATAGTTATCCATTACCTATTAAAAACCATCTCTTGGAAAGAGTAGCAAGCAAGGAAGTCTACAACTTTCTTGATGGGTTCTCAGGTTATAACCAAGTAGCCATCACTATAGAGGACCAACTTAAGACTGCTTTTGCTTTGAATCGGAGGTGTATGCTTTTAGAGTTATGCCCTTTGGGTTGACCAATGCCCCAACAACCTTCGAGAGATTAATGTGTCATGTGTTCAAGGAGTTTTTGAAGAAAATCATGGAGGTATATGTGGATGACCTATGTACTTACTCTTCTCAATGCATAGCCCATATACTTGAATTAAGGAAAATCTTTGATAAATGCTGACAATACCGAGTCTATATGAATCCAGAAAAGTGTATCTTTATGGTTAGACAAGGCAAAATTTTGGGACATATAGTGTCCAAGAATGGCATCTCAAGCGATGAAGAAAAAATAGAAGCCATTTTGGAATCCCCGAGACCAAAGAATACTAAGGAAGTACAAGCCTTTACGGGACATTGTGGGTATTACTGATGATCCATCCACATGTATGACATAATTGCTAAACCTTTGTATGGGCTATAAACTCAATTTGTTTGGATGGAAGAGTGTGAAAAAGATTTTAATGAATTGAAAAGAAGATTAAATTTATTACCAATTTTAAAAGTGCCTAACTGGAATAAGCCATTCCATATTCATGTGGATGCATCCAATTACGAAATTGGATGTATCTTAGCACAACCAGCTAACAAACATGCCTACCATGAAGGAGAAAGCCTAGCTAGAAAGCAAGAGCTAGAAGAATAAAGCATAGACTATGCAATTATTGGAAAGCAATTATTCGAAAGAGGGAAGGAGAGTTAATTGGGATTATGTGTTCATGAACGAGAATAGCTTCTTGTACTTGAAACAAGAGGTCATTTTTTAACCGACAAAACTGCAAAGATGATTCTCTTCATAGGCTTATGGTGGCCTACTTTACATATGGATGTATAGACTTATGTATGGATTTGTGATGTATATCAATGAAAAAAGTATCCCATATGAAGAGATGATATGCCCTTGAGACCTATGATTAGTGCATGAGCTTTCTCCAAATGGGGCATTGATTTTATTGGACTAATATACCCCCCACTGAAAGGATCATACGTGAAATACATCATAGTGGCTATAGACTATTTGACAAAATGGGGAGAAGCAAAAACCACGAGGAAAAATGATGCACAAAATACAACAAAATTCTTGTTTGAAAATATATTCACTCAATCTGGACTACCGATTGAAATTGTAAGTGATAGAGGCATGCACTTCCTTAAGGAAGTCATCGAGTCACTCATGAATGAGTTTCTAGTGATTCATAAAAAGTCAGCACCCTATCATCCACAGGCTAAGGGACAAGAAAAAAGTTCCAATAAAGTGTTATGCATGATGTTAACTAAAATAGTCAATAATGAAAGGTCAGATTGGGATAAAAAATTGCATCATGCAATATGGGCCCTTCGAGTGACATATAAAATGGTTATTGGAACCACTGCATTTAATATAGTCTATGGACAAAACACAATATTACCAATTTATTTCTTGGTCCCTACTCTACGAGTTTTTGAGAAGTATGAGTGGATGGGACATGAATTATCAAGACAAGTGGATCAAATAGAGAAATTGCATGAGACTAGATTGCAAGCTATAGTGAGTATTTATGCAACAAAGAAGAGACAAAATCCTTATTATGACACTCACATCAAGGATAAGGGACTTAGAGAAGGAGACTTAGTATTAGTATACACACTTAAGCAACATGCAAAGAAATTGCAACAACGAGGATATGGACCACTACTGATGAACAAAATCTCCACAAGTGGAGCAATCAACCAAGCCACACTCGATGGAGACATCTTACTCAATTACATAAGTGGCTATAGGGTAAAAAAGTACATGGAACCATTGACCAAAACAATGTTAGCAAGACTCTTAGGAGCACAAAATAGGAAAAGAGAAGAAGAAAGAATAGAGAAGAAGTTAGAGTGGAAGCTTTAGAGTGAATACAGAAATGAAAGGAGTGGACATGACAACATGACGAAAGGTATTTACAAGGAGATGCCTATGGTAAACTACCACACTAACCAAGCAAAAACCCTAAGCAAATTCATTTTGCAACCATACTTAGACCTAGGTATTGGTAAAGATGAATACCAATTAGTGGATTCATTGATTGACATGGGAGCAACTTTAAGTAGTATATGAGCCTCGTTAGCTAAGAAACTGAAGGCAAAACTCATTCCAATGAAGGCACATATGAGAGGGACTAGAGGCAACATCATTGAGTTCCTAGGAGAGATTTCCATGTCTTTACATTTAGGAAACAATACCATGCAACAAAGAGTCTTAGTATGCAAAGACTCAGACCTTCTAGAAGAATTGCTCCTAGGTCAAGATTGGATTTTTGAATTTGAAGTCACTATTCACATTGCCCAAGGATATATATCGGCAAAATAGGCCATAGAGAGGTCTTTAGCCCACTGGATGAGAAACCACTAAAGTCCACATTTAAGAAAAACTCTAAGATCACAGGTCTAGGTGAACATACTTAAGAACTCCCATCAAATCCTTTGCCCACCGATTCTACTATTTTGCATACATCTACACCTTGTGCTAATTTGCATGATCAACCTATCTCTTCCTCTCAAGAGATTGAGCCAGAGAAACTTAGTAAGGTCACTCAGCCTAAAGGGAATTATGAGGAAGTCACTGCTACAACCTCGAGAACAACACGAACACAACATTGTCTAGGGCATAAAATAGGTATGGATACACAAGGATCAACTTCAACTATAAAAATGCAAGGAGAAGTTGTAGATGCACAAAAAACCTAAGAGATGAGGAAACAACAAAGATCAATCCTTAGTACAGAATGAATAAAGGATATTCCAAGTGTGGATACCTAAACAATTAGCAGAAGCTCAAAGATCGTGACAACAAATATGGATCCCAAAAAAGATCATGGAAAGAGCAAAGGATGAAATAAAGACTTTAGACAAAGGAACTTGTAGAATTGTCAAAGAATTCAATGCCTCTCCTAACGGCAAAGGACGACAAGGACTAGTGAAGGAAAAGAAGCTCCAATGAAAAGACAAGTACATATGCAAAATGAAAGCCAAGGATGCAAAGTTGACATCACAACAAAACATTTCAAAGAGGAATCAGAGTATAACATTGGTGTGGAGACCAAAGGAACAACAAGGAATGTGCCAGACCACCAAAACAAATCACTCCTACACTCATGCTAAGCTGAATGCACCAAGAGTATGCACTATAGGGGCCACACTACAATGCTTTGCATTCTTCATAAATTTACTGGTGCTCGTTTCCTTTTGAGGAATAGGAATTAGCCTGTACAATACTAGTTAGGAAAATTCGCTAACACATACTAACTATTGCTTTGGCTATAATAACCATTTTTTTCATTTCAGCAATATGAAAATGAAAATGAAAAAAGAATGTCATCTACCAAAGCAAGAGGACACTGGTTTTGAGAAGATAAAGCAGCAGGTGATCATCTCTTTTTAATCACTATAAGAATCATGGATAAGGATCACCGATTCCCTATAATGTCTTGACTTCCATGTGCTGCATGAGATATCATCAATAGTCGATACATGGACAAAAGTTGGGATTGTACTATATTCATGAATACCCTACATCCTGCACTCGAAATGCCAACAGTGTCCAAAGAAAAGGTGATGAATTTACAGGGTGATTGGCAAACAATCAAGTTCACTCACAAATTGATCAAAGAAGTATTTGGTTCGACCAAGGAGGGCCTCAAAAATCTGAAAGAGGAGAGACATGAAGCAAAGAAACGAACATTATTGGATATCAATAGAATCGATATAGAAGGATCTATATAGCTGGTGCATCAACACTTTTTCTTCCCAAATATGCATAGATACACAATGCCTCAAAAAATAGTTGTGCAGCTACCCTCACATGCAATAAAACAGGTTGGGAATGAAGTAAATTTCACACCTTATGTACAAGAACAACTCTTTGAAGCAAAGAAGCAATGGGGTAACAAAAAGTTCCTCAATGGGAGTGTTGCATTGACTGTATTAATATATCATGCACTAAACATACGGGTACGCCTCAGAGAACTGCCTTCTATAGTAGAAACGACTTAATATGTGAAGTTGGCCACTGTCCCAAAGAAAAGAAAAAGTGTGATGATAATAGAAGAAGTGGGAAGCAGCTCAAAACCATTGATGAGAGGAGCAAAAATAATGAGAGAAGAAACTACAATGGAGGTAACTCCATCTTCTAAAAGTACACATGTTATTCTAAAAACGACTCTGATATGGCCAACACCAATTACAAAAGTTGAATTACAAGAAGCACTACTAAAAACTCATACATACAAGGAAGGACAGGTGAACCTCACTGTCCAAGGTCACCATTATCAACATACTAGTGAAGTAATGCAAAATTGATCGGGTAAAAGACTATCTCAATTGCATAGATACAAAGAGTTGGGGTTGACAAATTCAAGCTCTTATTCAAATTCCACGAAGACAATGACCAATTGACTATGAATGTGGACATTCAAACTAGAATGAATGATGATGGAAAATGGGATGAGCTTGACTAAGTATTCTAGTAACAAGAGGTGGCTCGTAAAGAGAAAGGCACTGGTCAAACATAGTCAACAAAGAACAACCAGAGGGTAGTCACGCAGGAGAAGATGTATATACTATTCAGGTGAATGAGACCACAAGACTGCAACTCAAAGAAATTACTATTAAGGGCCCAAAAATAATGGTGCATCCTAAGGAAGAAGCACAAGAGGGGGAGTTTGACGATAATGAAACCTTTGAACCAATAAGAGTAGTAGCAGAGCCATCCTCGATGGACGTGACTTATGCAAGCATCTATTTCCAAAAGGACAAAGAAAAAGAGGTTGAGTTGTAGGTTCAACTTCAAATTAGGCAGCCATTTAATGAGACTCTACATGTTAACCAAGGCAAAGATGTGCTAACAAGAGAAGAGCCAATAATACCATAGACTTGGCTAGATCTGTACATGGCCTAGCTAAAACTAGTGGTAAGAAATATGATTCAAATGCCCATGGACACACAACAACACATGTCCAAAAAGATAGTGTCAAAGTTTTGAGTGAACAACTGTCTACATAGGTGATGCAATCTCAACAAGCTCTAACCATGAAAGATGATCAATTTAAAGAAGTAGTGGAGGAAATCAACAAGTTAAAAGAAGAGAATGCCATATTGCAAACTCAATGAATGGAATTCAAATAGAAATATGAAACAAGAGAAGTAGAGAAGGCATGACTAGTCAATCAAAGAAAAATTCTTGAGACACAAGTTAAGATATACATGGATGAGGTGGACATGCTTAGAAATAGAAAGGAGTTGATGAATTCAATCTCACTCAATCAACCTATAGAAGCATCAAAAACTACAAATGAAGATGTGGTTCAACTACGAGTGCAAATCGAAAAGAATGTTGATCAGCTCAATGAAGAGCAAGCATTACATGTCTAGTGGGAGTCAAAATACATGCAGGGCACAAATGAATACATGCAGGGCACAAATGAAATAAGGAATAAATGGAAAGAAGTTGTGTCCAAATACATAGAATAATGTACACACGATGGTGATCAGATGGCTCTAATGTGTGCCAACCAAATAAAACAAGAGGAAGAGCTCAAGGAGGCCAAAGCACAGATTCAAGACCAAGATAAAATTATTGTAGGGCTACATGCCTAGTTAGCAAAGCAAGTGAACATGGGGACACTAGTAGCTCAAAGCTCTCGAGTGGCTACTAAAGAGACTGAGGTATGCCTCTTTCTCCCCCATTGCACATTCACCGATACAACTGGTGGAAATTTAGTAGGCCCATTACTAATACCACAGGTCCAACGTTCCATAGGTCCAATATATACAACACAGAGTCTAGCAATCTTCCAATATTGACAAGATATGAACATATCATACTTAATCATACAAATGATGAGACAAAGATAGAGAGAGACTAGACAACATGTGTAAAGTGTTACGTAAGCCACTACTTACTCACACTATCATATATACCAATGTTCAATTTACAATGTGGGAGCAAAACTCTCAACCACTCTATGTGAACAGTAATAGATGGATGAGTGAATGTACAAATGTAACAAACATATTCAGATGTATGGATAGAAATCTGAATATGCATGAGATGTGTGACCTAATAGGTTGTAGAAGAGTGAACATGAGTGACAGAAAGAGGAAAGATTAGTCTAAAACTGATAATAACCAAACCCTCATCTAACCTTAGGCTATGGAAGACCCTAAGTTAGAAACGTGTGTGAAAAGATCACATACTTACAAAAGTAGCAAAGAATGCTAACAAGTTTGCTGCCAGAAATCCTCAAACTCATATGAACATACCTTCTCAAACACCTCATCCAAATATGCATAAAGCAATACATGTACTGATTCTCTTGTACCTATACCGAAAAGGACTTCTCCTGATATGGATGCCACTTCCATATGCTTCAAGTAGTACCTATGTGCATAAAGAGAATATGTACTTGAATTCTTAACATAAGATGTAAATCTTATGAACCACCATACAATGTCTTTGAAGTAACCCAAAATCTTCATGTAGAAGAAAATCTTCAAATACATCATGTGAATGGCCGATCCACACCACCAAGCTGCCAATAGCTTCTCCATAAGCAAGAGTGTGAGCACACTCTTCTTCTCCAAGAAGAACTCCATAGCCGCTCCTCAACATGCTCCAAATAGCACCATGGCTGCCCAATGTGCTAGAAGCACTACCTCTAAAGAGGTACCAAGCTCCATAGCTTGTTGTTGAACTAGGTGATGCATGATTATAATGAGCCATGACTCCTTATATAGCTTTGTATGTATCCTTGAAAAGCTTCTCAAAAGCAACTAAATAAAACTCTCGTCCGAAATGCTCTACGATCGTTATCTTCGAAAAGCTTTTATCGAAAATCACCGCTGTTCGTCCGTCGTTTGTTGGAAAATCACTTTTGAAAGAGTCATCTCTAAAACTTTCATCGTGCTATCGAAGGCGAGACTCGAACTCACACCACGGAGTTAGGATTTGTTTGCTCTATCCACGGTGCCTGGCACCCTTAGTTGTAGAGGAACTCGATTTGCAAACTTCATTATCTTCAAAGTATTACAGTTTCAAGCTTGTACTCCCGCATTGACCTTCAAACCTTGTCTTCAAAAGTCTTCTTCAAAACTAAATTTGAATTTCATTCAAACTTCAAACACCTGTACTTGCTGAATATGAACCATAATACTTGAGAAAATATGCAAACTAGATATCCAATAGTGTACACATCAAGAAATCATTTGCTTGATAAAAAATATAGCATGTATTGACTCTGAACCTGCTATCTCTTGTCTTTTCAAACCTGAAAACATACACTAGGATCCACATATTTGCATTTACCTTACGAAAGTTTTCTCAACGTACTTCTGTTGTGTCATGTAAATACACTAATCAAAATCAAGAAGTGAATCCTAGAGCCTGTGACTGACAACTCACAACTTAGTGTATTATGAACATTGCTGGTTCATTTCTGATTGTACTTCAACTCAAGTCAACTCAACTCAACTGAAATCAACTCATGAGTCTCATCAAAAAATCTATGATGTCATCATGTCTTCATCCTTGTTCTATCTGAAAATCTTTCATACCTCTTTCCTTCAGAACTTGGTATAAATATATATGTGCGCACTTATCAAACATACCTCTCTGAAATATCAAGCATCTCTTCAATAGAACTCTGGAACCTTCTCCTGAACAGGAACACCTAACAGGAACTTTCTCCAGACATTTTCGTTCTTCCTTCTTCTTTCAAAGCTGGAACATAAAGAGAACCTGACAAAGGAAATATAGGAATACCTGAAATAGGAATACCTATAGGTATGACTCTGTATTCTTTCATATATGACTGAAAATAAGTCTTCATGTTTCATCACCCCCTAGATGATTTAATACTAGTATCCAGAATTCTTCAAATATATCAGACTTTATGACATTTCCTTCTTTCAATAAATATGATGTTCAGTGATCATACCTGTATCTGAAACAAAATCGTTGAACCCTTTTTATTAGCATTGTGCACATGCCAATAGCTTTCCCTGTCATTCCTCAGCTTCCCAAATTATAGAATGAGGTTAGCTGATCTATCTTAAAAACCTTGCTGAAAGCATTTTAGGATTCATACCCTTCCGCAACATAACAAGAATCTTCTTCTACTCCTTTGCAATACAAATCTGATAGAATCTGAATCTTTGACTTACTTCCTCCAATGCTAAGAACCTTCTCAAACAAAGGATAGACAACTGACTCATAAATACTTAAGATCTTTCATGATCATTCAAGATCATTCAAGATCATGACTGACTATTTGATTTGCTACCTGAATGTCTCCAAGCGTCCATGCTTCTCACATAAAGTTGTAAAACTTTCCTTTAACCAAATCCTTCCCAAGAATCTACAACTCCTACTTGAAACATAAGTGGACAAACTTCTCACCTTGAGAACTCGAAAAGCTGCAAGTTGATACTTCATCTTTTCATATTCTTCCTGGGTGAAATGTGATAGTACCTGCTTGATTTTCTTTTGGCTAACTCCACTTCTCAATCAAGTTCTAGGATCTTATGGAACACCCTTTCCAATACAAGCATGTATCCAAAAATCAAGACAATCATAGAAAGTAGATTCTCCAACTGATTGGTACATCTAAAAATCTGAATTTTCAGAAGTTTTCTAAAAATACTGAATATGAGGTAACCTTTCCAAAAACAAAACCTCAACCCAAGTCTTCAACATCTGCTACAAAAAACTCTTTTACCTTAAGAGTTAGATAAAGAAGACATATACTTCTCTGCAACTTGTCATATACCAAGTGGCTCTGTATTGACACTCCAAGAATTCTTTGAGGGAACATATAAGGTGCTTGCTCAAAAACTTCAACTTACATATAACTCATACATATGAGTCAAAACATACAACTTGTCTTGAAAGTCTACTGCTTTTCTTTCTCTCAATGCAATTCTTTGTCAAATCTACTAAATCATGACCAAGTATAATGCAAAACAAGAAACTGCTTCTTCTTTAAACTATCTTCACACAAGATGTTCTCGTAGACTTGTCTTTGGATGTAGAGGATAAAGTAGGAAAAGTATATGGAAAATATGAGAGAAAAGGAAGTCTTATTTTTCTTTTGGAATTGTTGGACTTTCTTCTTCTACACCTTTCTTCCACCTGACGATGATGTCAACATCTTCAAACTTCTCTTCCATACCTTTTTTTCTCTTCATCTTGAAGTAGCAAACACTCTTGCTTCTTCAAATGAAATCTTTTTCTCTTCCTCTAGTGCTAAGAGTAAGAGACAAAACAAACATGGTATGCAAATGGAAGTGAATATAGAATCATGTTTTACCATCTCCCTATATCTCTGAATCAAAATTCTGCTTCAAATGACTTATATGACTAAATTCACCAACCTTTTGTCTAAATGATGAATTTACCTTTCTAGAGTTACCTCTTTAGATCAAATTCTATACCTAGATATCCAACCAACTTACAACAGAAAATTGGCTGACCACAAAACTCATCCCATCTCCAAATTTGTCTTCTTAGATGAACTTTCTTGCCATGAAAGAGATCTCTCAAAACTCTCTAGAAAAACCTCTAGATACCTGTTTTGATGTAGCCTTAAACTTTCAAATGATGAAAGTGTATAAAAGCACTCCTTGAATCCTTCAAATCTCTTCATAATTGCTCTTCAAGGACATGACTTGCAAATGATAATATCATAGTAAAAATTGATACCTATGATTTGATGTTGATATGATTCCTTCATCTTCTCCAAACCATTGTTCTTGCTTGAATTTGAAGTAGCCTTCTCTTCATCAAGTCTTGGTCTTCAAACAATACTTTTGTAAAGTATTTGCATACTCTTCCAAAAATATTCAGCTGTTAACATATCATCAACTTCATACTCCACACTGATGAATACACATGTAACTAAATTGTCTAATTCTCAAATCTCTACTCATCTAGATTAAGTGTGTATGTCAAATGTCAAATTTTAGAAGATGCTCTTAAATCATATGTTGTAAACTTGGAAATCTAGGAACCTGGGAATCTGAGAGCCTGAATGTTCTGATGCCAAAGCCCTAAAGCTCTGATACCAAATGTTGGAAATTGACTAGGCCCATTACTAATACCACAGGTCCAAGGTTCCATAGGTCCAATATCTACAACACAGATTCTAGCAATCTTCCAATATTGACAAAATATGAACATACCATACTTAATCATACAAATGATGAGACAAAGATAGAGAGAGACTAGACAACATGTGTAAAGTGTTACATAAGCCACTGTTTACTCACACTATCATATATACCAATGTTCAATTTACAATGTTGTTGGAGTAGAGCAATCATCAATAAGTGATTACATGAAGTCCAGAAGTGAAAAGATATGTGGAAGGTTGAAGATTAGTTTCAAAGGAAGAGAATAGAATCATAAACTTTTCTTTTGTATATTATTCTTGTAAATAGTTCAATGTATTTGAAAGGATGACAAGTTAGACTCGTATATATATCTATAGATACGTACTCATAGTATGAGAGAGAGATATAGATGATATAGAAAAGACAATAGGTGAATAGAAGATGAACATTGTATGTATCATCAATTAGATGTATGAGAAGTTATGAGAAGGAAAATGTTGCAGAAATTTGCGCGTCGATTTTTCCACCTATTCTCCTTCTGTGATTAATCTTATAAGAAATCCTTTTGTACACATCTAAGTCCATAGTTCATCAATCTATGGCTAAAGTTTGAGAGTCGAATTGCAAACAGGCTGAGAGAATTTTGAATAGGAACATTTGTATGTGAAAAGCTTTGAGTGTCTTCTGAAACAGGCGCAGATTTCGTGTTCAAAGAAATGGACAGTGCTCAGTGCATAGTGTAAAGTTTTACACAAATGAGGACTCAAAATTTAAGTTGAGAGGTAAGCCATCTATGGCTAAAAGCATTTGACTAAACGGGCTATAGTTTGGGAGAACCATAGCTTAGAAGTTACAGGTGTCAAAGTCGCCATTGCAGAGAAGCTGTTTCAGACAGGTAAAGTATTTCAGTCATTTCTCATAGTATACTCAATCATTTGAAGAGATTTAACTTGGAGAAGGTGCACAACCTCAAGGCGACACATTCTACAAAGTTTTATAAAAAACTTTACATAAATGATTAGTCAATCAGTCATTAATCTACAGCAGACTTTTCTGAGAATTGATTTTTCTACAGTTAATCAATTTCTTGATAAGTTGGTGATTGTTCTTTAAAATTAAGTGGAGTCTGAAGTTGTTCTTGATATAGAGGTGATCTAAAGTCAAGGATAACTTGTTCTTTTGGAGATTAACACTCTCCATCAGTGGTATCAGAGCAGGTTGTATCAAAATTGAGGAAAGGGAGACTCTGACTACTGCAGACAGACAACCTTTACATCTCGAAGGATCAAAAGGATAAAGTGTGAAGAAAGCTTGAAGGAAGACACATTGAAGTTGTCAAAAGGATTAGAAGAAGTAATATTCGAAGCCAAGATACATTTATTTCTCATAAGGATTAAAGATTTGATAGTACAGGTGAAGAAAGGATGGGAGATAGTCTCCAAATTGAGAAATTGGATAGAGAGAACTATCCTGCATGGTCAATGAGGATGGAAGCTCATCTTATGAGCAAAGACTTAATAGCTTACATTACAGGAGAAGAAGAAAAGCCTCAATTCAGAGATCCTAGTGTTCCAACTAGGGAGGAACAATGTACTCTAAAGACAAGAAGAAAGCTAACAAAGGAAAGCAACAATCAGGTGAAGAAGAAGGTACTTCAAGCCAAGCAAATTTCCTAAGAGGAAGAGGAAATGGCAGAAGTAGAGGAAGAGGCAGAAATAACAAAGATAATGTCAGAGCTTGTTGGATATGTGGTAAGACCAATCATCCATCTCATGATTGTTGGCATAATAATCAAAGCAATGGTAATTTTAATCAGAACTTTAATCAAAGAGCAAGAGGTGGTAGATTTCAGAGAGGAAACTTCAGAGGTAGAGGTGGTAGAAATTCCTTTGGAAGAGGTGGAGGAAGAAGCTTCCAAAATCAATCCTATAATAACACCTACTACAATTATGCATCAGATCAGAAAGAAGATTCGACTCTTATTATGAATGCAACATGTGAAGCCTCACATGAAGATATGAGAGTATTTTATATTGACTCAGGTTGTAGCAATCATCTGGGTGGAAACATTGCTTTGATGACTGATCTAGATCATAATGCAATTAATCATACAATTCAAACAGGTGATAATACAAAGCATAAGGTAAAGTCAATTGGTTTAGTCAAAGCCAAAGATGGGAGCACTCTTTTGAGCAAGGTTCTTTATGTTCCTACAATTCCAAAGAATTTGATCAGTGTAGGTCAAATTGTGGAGAAAGGATATGAGGTAAGGTTTACTAATGATGGAGTTTATGTTGAAGACCCTAATCAAGGGTATAAACAGATTGTTACAAGGAAAAAGGAAGGAAGACTCTTCACATTAAAGGTACAAGGGAATATTGGACATGCTATGTTTACATATGGAGATCAGAAGGTATCTGAATTGGATCTTTGGCACAAAAGACTTGGACATTTTAATGAGAAAGGTATCAAAGAAATGATAAACAAAGGTTCAGTACTTGGATTGCCTAACATTGCAGGTCAACATATGACATATAGATGTGAAGCATGTCAGTTAGGTAAGGCTCATAAGCAATCATACAATAAGCATGGTTTTATGTATTCAGAAAGACTTGAATTGGTACATACAGATGTGTGGGGTCCTTCAAAGGACTTTAGTATAAATGGTTCAAGATATTATGTCATATATGTTGATGATACTACTAGGTGGATCACAATCTATGTGATTAAAGATAAATCAGAAGTGTTTAATACATTTAAACACTATCATGCATATGCAGAAAGAATTACAGGCCATAAGTTGAAGAGACTAAGGTCAGATGGAGGGGGAGACTATTTCTCAAATGAGTTCAGTGATTACTTATGGAATGCAGGTATAAAGAGAGAAGTTACTTGCAGGTACTCTCCTAAACAAAATGGGGTAGCAGAAAGAAGAAACAGGACACTTGTTGAATTTGCAAGATCCACGATGAAAGAGAAGAATTGCCCAAATTATTTGTGGGCTGAGGCTGTAAATACAGCCACATATTTGGTTAATAGATTGCCTTGTAAAGCTTTGCAGGGTATGACACCATATGAAGCTTGGTGGGGTAAGAGACCTACCTTGGATCATTGTAAAATATTTGGATGCTTGGCATATGCATATGTGCCATCTCAATTGAGGCATAAGTTGGAGCCTAAAGCAGAGAAGTATGTATTCATTGGTTATGATGACAAGCACATGGGTTATAGGTTGTGGAGTCCATCCACAAAACAATTCCTTGTGTCCAAGGATGTTACATTTGATGAGCAAAGTACTTGGTATACAGGTACATCTAATGTGTATGCAGAAGTTGAAGAAATTATGAATCAGAAGAAAGGCAAACCAAAGGTTCAGATATTTGATGAAGAAGAGAAAAATGAAATACAGGTTGAAGGTGAAGAAGGTCCAAGGTTTGATCCAGAGTGTGATGAACCAGAAACCTCAAGAAGTGGAGAACTTAGGAGGTCTACAAGGCACAAATGGCAACCTACAAGGTATAGTTATGATACTTCATTCTTGACTACTAAGGATTATGCTTACATGATAAAAGCAGATGAAGATCCATCTACATATGATGAAGCCAAAGGAAAGAAGAATTGGGAAGAAGCTATGCAAGAGGAGTATGATGCATTGATGGAAAACCAGACATGGGATTTGGTTCCTAGACCTAATAGCCAGAAAATCATTGGATGTAAGTGGGTTTATAAAACAAAAAGGTTTGCAGATGGAAGTGTGTCTAGGTACAAAGCCAGACTTGTTGTGAAGGGATATGCACAGACATATGGAGTGGACTATGATGAGACTTATAGTCTTGTGGCAAAAATGACAACTATCAGAACACTTATAGCAATTGCTGCTTGCAAAGGTTGGAAATTATCTCAATTAGATGTTAAAAATGCTTTTTTGAATGGTTACATTTCAGATGAAGTTTACATGGAGAAACCAAAAGGGTTCAAAGATCAAGTGTATTCAAATTATGTGTGTAAGCTCAAGAGAGCTTTATATGGTTTGAAGCAGGCCCCAAGAGCATGGAATTATAGGCTTGTAAAGTTCTTAAAGGATCTTGGATTTCAAGCATCAAAGGCAGATAGTAGCTTGCTAGTCAAAGCAAGTGAAGATGGATTCATTTATGTTTGTATTTATGTTGATGACATAATACTTACAGGAACAGATGATAAAGGTATACAAATGATTAAGAAGCAGATGGAGAAAGAGTTCAAAATCAGTGACTTGGGAAATTTGTGATTCTTCTTGGGAATGGAGATTTCATATACTCAACATGGAGTATATGTAACCCAAGAAAGGTATCTTCAAAACTTGCTAACCAAGTTTAAAATGGAAGATTGCAGGATAGCACCAACTCTAATGGAAGTTAATCATAGATTGACTAAATATGGAGGAGAAGAATTCAGAGATATGAAGCTTTATCAGAGTTTGGTGGGTAGCCTGATTTATGCTACATTAACAAGACCACATTTGTCATATGCAGTTGGAGTTCTATCTCAATTCATGCATTGTCCTAGAAAGGAACATTGGATTGCAGGACAAAGAGTACTTAGGTACATCAAGGGTACACTCAAAGAAGGGTTGTACTATGGGTTTACCTCAGATACAAGAGTCAAAATATATAGTGATGCAGATTGGGCAGGTAATATGGATGATAGAAGATCAACACATGGATATTTGTGCTATGTGGGAGACAAACTAATATCATGGTGTTCTAAGAAGCAACATACAGTTGCTTTATCATCTACAGAAGCAGAATACAAAGGCATGGTGGAAGCTGCAAAGGAAGTAATTTGGCTAAAGACACTTATGAAGAGTTTTGATGTGATTCAGAGTACTCCTATCATTTGTGGAGACAATATGAATTCTTTATATTTGGCAGCAAATCCTGTGTTTCATGCTAGACCTAAACATATTGAAATTCAGTATCATTTTTTGAGAGAGAAGGTCATTGATAAAGAAATTGAAGTAATGCATACTCTCACAAAAGATCAACTTGCAGATATGATGACAAAAAGTTTGGATGGACCTAAGTTGCAGAGGTTTAAAGATATGGCAGAAATAAAGAAGATGCAGGTAATCACAATTGATGATTGAGGAGGAGCTGTTGGAGCAGAGCAACCATCAATAAGTGATTACATGAAGTCCAGAAGTGAAAAGATATGTGGAAGGTTGAAGATTAGTTTCAAAGGAAGAGAATAGAATCAGAAACTTTTCTTTTGTATATTATTCTTGTAAATAGTTCAATGTATTTGAAAGAATGATGAGTTAGACTCGTATATATATCTATAGATACGTACTCATAGTATGAGAGAGAGATATAGATGATATAGAGAAGACAATAGGTGAATAGAAGATGAACATTGTATGTATCATCAATTAGATGTATGAGAAGTTATGAGAAGGAAAATGTTGCAGAAATTTGCGCGTCGATTTTTGCCCCTATTCTCCTTCTGTGCTTAATCTTATGAGAAATCCTTTTGTACACATCTAAGTCCATAGTTAATCAATCTATGGCTAAAGTTTGAGAGTCTATTTGCAAACAGGCTGAGAGAATTTTGAATAGGAACATTTGTATGTGAAAAGCTCTGAGTGTCTTCTGAAACAGGCGCAGATTTCGTGTTCAAAGAAATGGACAGTGCTCAGTGCACAGTGTAAAGTTTTACACAAATGAGGACTCAAAATTTAAGTTGAGAGGTAAGCCATCTATGGCTAAAAGCATTTGACTAAACGGGCTATAGTTTGGGAGAACCATAGCTTAGAAGTTACAGGTGTCAAAGTCGCCATTGCAGAGAAGCGGTTTCAGACATAGGTAAAGTATTTCAGTCATTTCTCACAGTATACTCAATCATTTGAAGAGATTTAACTTGGAGAAGGTGCACAACCTCAAGGCGACACATTCTACAAAGTTTTATAAAAAACGTTACATAAATGATTAGTCAATCAGTGATTAATCTGCAGCAGACTTTTTTGAGAATTGATTTTTCTACAGTTAATCAATTTCTTGATAAGTTGGTGATTGTTCTTTAAAATTAAGTGGAGTCTGAAGTTGTTCTTGATATAGAGGTGATTTAAAGTCAAGGATAACTTGTTCTTTTGGAGATTAACACTCTCCATCAAATGTGGGAGCAAAACTCTCAACCACTCTATGTGAACAGTAATAGATGGATGAGTGAATGTACAAATGTAACAAACATATTCAGATGTACGGATAGAAATCTGAATATACATGAGATGTGTGACCTGATAGCTTGTAGAAGAGTGAATATGAGTGATAGAAAGAGGAAAGTTAGTCTAAAACTGATAATCAACAAACCCTCATCTAACCTTAGGCTATGGAATGTCACGAGGAAGGAGATAAGGAAGAGAGCTCACACACACACTCTCACTCTAAAGGAGAAGCACACACATAGATTGAGGCAAGGAAGAATGATCTTCTTCTTCTTCTATTACATAAAAGGAATGTACAAGAATGACCTAAAAATAAGAATACAACAAGTGCAATATATAAAGATCAGTACATAAGGAAAAACCTAATGTCTGCGAATGAGTGAGCTGGCAAGAAACAAATGTGCCATCACTCTCGATAGATAAATCTAATAAATCTCAATGAAGTATCCCTGATATATACCGGCATGACCACTATACATGTTAGATAAACAAAAAAACTGGTACGTGTCATCCTGGATCATCACATGTTGAGCTTGATATCTCAACACTCCTGCTCAAGCTCAATGCCATATCCTGTAATCCAAGCATCTCCCGAAACTTCTTCAACTTCTTAGCTCCAAATGCTTTGGTGAAAATATCAGCAACCTGCTCATCTGTTCTCACATAAACAAGATCAATATCACCTGCTAATACCTTCTCTCTAATGAAGTGATAATGTTCCTGGATATGCTTTGTTCTAGCATGGAAAATAGGGTTCCGTGCTAATTGTATGCTGCTAAGATTATCACAATAGATAGTGATAGGCTTTTGCACTTCGACACCTAAATCTACAAGTAACATCTCCAGCCATGATGCCTCACATGCTGCCATTGCAGCACCTCTATACTCAGCCTTTATACTTGACAAAGTAATAGTGGGTTGCTTCTTATTGCTCCATGTAATAGCTGCACCTCCAAGTGAGAAAAGAAAGCCACTAGTAGATCTTCTATCTTGAGTACTACCAGCCCAATCTGCATCAATGTATCCATGAACGTGCAAATCTACACCGGCTTCATAAAACAATGCATAATCCAAAGTAGCACTCACATAACGTGGAGTGCGCCTCAGATCATCGAAATGTGGCTTCTTGGGAACCTGCACAAACTGACTTTCAAGTCCAATAATGTAGCTTAAATCAAGCCTTGTAATTGTGAGATATATAAGACTTCCCACAATTTTCCTGTACATAGTAGCATTTTCCAATGCTTCACGTGATGTAGTATCCAACTTTAAATTCTGATCTAATGGTATAGAGATTGGCTTACAACCAGCCATACCAAACTTTTGCAGCATATTCAATCCATATACCTGTTTCTGTATGTATAAACTCAATGCCCAAGAAATAGTGCAACACACCAGGATCTTTCATGTCAAATTCTTGCATAAGAAGTTGCTTTACCTCTTTGATGCTTTCTTCATTATCGTCACCTACAATCAACTCATCAACATAAATGGCCACAATCGTGATGCCATCATCAACCTTCCTTACATATAGTGAATGATCTGCATCACACATAGAAAACCCAATGCTGGTTAAGTAATCAGCAATCCTTGCATGCCATGCATGCGGAGCCTGCTTTAGCCCATACAAAGCCTTTTGCAACCTGCAAACATATAGGATGAATGTTTCCTCATAATCAATGCCATATGTGTGTGCATATCCTTTAGCTACCAATCGTGCTTTATACCTGCTTATGCTACCATCAGCATTATGCTTTACCTTGTAAACCCATTTGCAGCCTATGGGTTTCTTTCCTTGTGGTAATGGAACCAGCTTCCATGTATCATTCCCATAAAGTGCAGCCATCTCCTCATCCATAGCTTTTTCCCAATCTACAATTCCAATTGCATCTTCAAAGCAAGAAGGTTTAGCATCTTGTATTACCTTTGTCATGTAGGCATAATGACGAGCCATCTAACTATCATATGTCAATTGTTGCACTCAATTCCTCATCCTCCCATATCTTTTTGGTCCTGGATCACGTCTCTTTGTATCATCTCCATGTGCCCTTCTTCCTCCTGGAGTCTTCACAGAGGTCAATCCAAGTTCCTCATCAAGACTCTTTTCTGAACCGCTTGAATCTCCATCAACATCTTTAAAACCTGCACATGTTTTATGACCAGCAGAAAGCTTTTCTTTACCTTTCTTGGATGTATCTGATGAATTTGCTGGACTGAAATTTCCACGTAATCTTCCAATCCATGGATTTGAGTTGGAACTATTGCTTGGTGATGCATCTGGTCCACTCAAAACCTAAGATTCTGCACTTGATTTTTCAGCATTTTCTTTGTCATTTGGTTCAAGACACAGTCCTTCTTTGGCATCTGCATAGAAGCTTGACATTTCATCAAATACCACATCTCTGCTCACCTTTACCTGTCGTGTGAGTGCATTATAACATTTATATCCCTTTTGCTCAAGGGAGTATCCAATGAAGACACACTTTTCTGCTTTTGGATCAAGCTTCATCCTCAATTCATCTAGGACATGTACATATGTGATACGGCCAAAAACTTTCAGATGTGATAAGTTTGGCTTTTTACATGTAAACTTCTCTTCAAGTGTAACTTGATGTACAGCAGCAGTTGGAGTTCTGTTCATGATGTATACAACAGTATGCATAGTTTTTGCCCAATAACAATGAGGCATATTTTTCTCAGCCATTAAGGCTCTTGCTATTTCTGCAATATGTTTATTTTTGCATTCAGCAATGCCATTCTATTGTGGTGTGTACCTGCATGAAAACTGACGCTGAATTCCATGATTTTTTAGAAAACTGCTGAACTCATTTGACATGCATTCACCTCCTACATCAGATCTTAATGTCTGAATGTACTTCCCTATCTGCTTTTCCACCATAACTTCAAAATTCTGGAAGTGAGTGAACACCTCGCTCTTCTCTTTTATGAAATATACCCATACTTTGTGTGTATGGTCATCAATGAAAGTAACATAACACTTGCAACCACCCATAGATGTGGTCTTAACTGGACCCCAAACATCTATATGTACTACTTCTAGTACATTGTCACTGATATGCTTGTCATGTGGAAATGATGCTCTTGACTGTTTACCAAATTCACATGTTGCACATACCTTTTGCATTTCTGCAACTTTGAAATATGGTAGTCCATGGACAATCTCCTTTGATTGCATCAGTTTCAACCTTTGCAGATTTACGTGTCCAATTCGTTTGTGCCAGATTTCTATATCAACAATAACTCCTGCACCTTTTGCAAACATGGCTGCATTCATTTCAGGACTCTTCACATTTAAGGTGAACATCCTACCCACTTTGTTTCCTTTGGCAACCAATCGTCCATCTTGCTTGTACTCTTCTACATATAATCGATCAGCATTGAACCTGACTTGTAATCCTTGGTCAACCATTTGTCCAACAGAAACCAGATTCTTTGTTATATTTGGAACATGCAACACATCAGCAAGATGTTTTACCTTCCCATCCTCCATAGACAATGCTATGTTTCTTGTATGCTCAATAGGATGCGATGTATCATCACTTGTTTCAACATATCTAGGAACTAACATTTTTTGCAAACTACTAAACCATTCTGCATGATTGGTCATGTGATTTGAAGCACGTGAATCAACATACCAGACATTATCATTCGATTTTGAAACACCAGCAGACATCGTATTCATCATGTGATGTTGAACCATAAACAGCTTCTCAAAATCATCTGCACTTGTGGATGCATAATTGTTTTGTTGCCTTCTGTTATTATATATCTTCAACCTACAATCACGGGTTTACCACAATTCTAGCATCCTTTACTATCATTACCTGAATCATTTCTTTGGAAATTTCTACGACCTCCACCTTATCATCATCATCATCTACATTCACGCCAATAGATGCAAGTGACTCACATATGCTTTTGATTTTTAGAGTGTAGTCACTTAGCGACATGCTCTTCTTCTCCAATGTATGCAGCTCGTTCTTGAGTTGCAATTTTTGTGCCTTTGTATTAGTCTCATACAAAGTGACCAAACTGTTCCAAGCCTCTTTTGGAGTCTTGGCATCCTATGTGTCCAATCATGCTATCTTGTATGCTAACAGATAGCCAATACATTACCTTTCATGCTCCTTGATTCCATTCCTCGTATGCTCTTAACTGTTCTACAGTCTGATTCCTTTCTAGTAACTGCAGAGCATTTTCATTCTCTCCTTCGATGTACTTCTAGTAGCCTTTTCCCATCAGGGAATTCGTCATTCTGAATCTCTAAGCATGGAAGTTGTTCTTGTCTAGCTTATCGCTCATAAGCTGACTCATTCCATCCGCGTTTGCCATTTCTGCAACAATTCACAACACTGCATTACACTACAAGCAGCACTTCTGCTTGAATACTGTCGCACTATGACGTGATAATTTGATCTCAGAAAAACACAGTTTTCGTGTATCAACAGTACACCAAATCATTTGAGATTCTGGATCTAGAATATATGAGTGTCGGCAAACACAAGGCAAGTTACAGTTTCTAAAACTGACCTAGTTTTTCTGTGGGCCCCACCTTACGGGCTCGAAACAGAGGTCGAGATGGCTTGGAAACTTCGATCTGACAAAAACAAGTGACCCTAAAGGGATTACTCCTGAAAATATTTTGAGGTCTTCTACCTTCACGCCAATTTCATAGCAAATGGAGGCCGTTTGTGAAATCGTGTTTTCTCCACGGCTTGCTGCATAGTCTTCATCGTGGCCTTCTCCACGAGCTCTCTACAGCCACGCTGGCTTTGATACCATGTCACGAGGAAGGAGATAAGGAAGAGAGCTCACACACACACTCTCACTCTCAAGGAGAAGCACACATACAGATTGAGGCAAGGAAGAATGATCTTCTTCTTCTTCTTCTATTACATAAAAGGAATGTACAAGAATGACCTAAAAACAAGAATACAACAAGTGCAATATATAAAGATCAGTACATAAGGAAAAAACTAATGTCCATGAATGAGTGAGATGGCAAGAAACAAATGTGCCATCACTCTCGATAGATAAATCTAATAAATCTCAATGAAGTATCCTTGACATATACTAGCGTGACCACTATACATGTGAGAAACAAAAAACTGGTACGTGTCATCCTGATCCACACATGTTGAGCTTGATATCTCAACATGGAAGACCCTAAGTTAGAAACGTGTGTGAAAAGATCACATACTTACAAAAGTAGCAAAGAATGCTAACAAGTTTGCTACCAGAAATCCTCAAACTCATATGAACATACCTTCTCAAACACCTCATCCAAATATGCATAAAGCAATACATGTACTGATTCTCTTGTACCTATGCCAAATAGGACTTCTCCTAATATGGATGCCACTTCCATATGCTTCAAGTAGTACCTGTGTGCATAAAGAGAATATGTACCTAAATTCTTAACATAAGATGTAAATCTTATGAACCACCATCCAATGTCTTTGAAGTAACCCAAAATCTTCATGTAGAAGACAATCTTCAAATACATCATGTGAATGGCCGATCCACACCACCAAGCTGCTAATAGCTTCTCCATAAGCAAGAGTGTGAGCACACTCTTCTTCTCCAAGAAGAACTCCATAGCCTCTCCTCAACATGCTCCAACATAGCACCATGGCTACCCCATGTGCTAAAAGCACTACCTCTAAAGAGGTACCAAGCTCCATAGCTTGTTGTTGAACTAGGTGATGGATGATTATAATGAGCCCATGACTCCTTATATAGCTTTGTATGTATCCTTGAAAAGCTTCTCAAAAGCAACTAAATAAAACTCTCGTCGGAAATGCTCTACGATCGTTATCTTCAAAAAGCTTTTATCGAAAATCACCATTCGCTGTTCGTCGGTCATTTGTTGGAAAATCACTTTTGAAAGATTCATCTCAAAAACTTTCATTGTGCTACCGAAGGCGAGACTCGAACTCATGCCACTAAGTTAGGATTTGTTTGCTCTATCCACGACACCCGATGCCCTTAGTTGTAGAAGGACTCATATAAAAGAGCTACTCATGCTATCAAGTCTGGACAAAATGGACCAATGGGACATTGTTTTCCAAAAAAAACTTGAGGAGGCGACACAAATTGATGAAAATTCGATGCCATATACTATAGAAATAAGTTAAAGAGAGAAGACCCTCATAGTGTCCTGACTCATGTAACAGTTTGAAGATGTAGTGGTGAAGGTGATGAAAGAAGCAAAGATCAAAAGTAAAGACTTAGATAAAATCATGCAAGCATTCAATGTACCATATGGGATACTAAAAAAAGAAATGCATCAATACATAAAGAGAACAACCCAGAAGGATCCAGACTAGCCATTTAAACTTCAAGGCAACTACATTCTCATATATTGAAGAAGAGTTTGAAAAGGTTGATCCTATCTAGAGACAAAAATATTTGGAGAAGAATCCTACTTTTTTGGTGCACTGGCAACCATAATTATTATAGGTAAATCCTTCTTTTTGCCTTGTACCATGCCCAAGGCTAGGAACACAATTTTGGGAAGAACAACGTAATGGCAAGTTAAATAATCAATGGCTCAATTTTCCATTGTTACTGAGTCCACCACACAATTACCTACCAACTGAAGAATACATAGTTTAGGCGATCAAATTTTGGCTATTGAGGAATGCCTCTATTCCAGATATAGCAATAAAAATGAAAAACAAAGTGCTTAACATGCTTCTCACAGTATTAAAAGTTTTCAAACATGCAAAGTACACATTTTTTAATTTTATTGGCATTAATCAAGGTATAGATGCTTGAGTTTTTTACCTCTCGGTCATGCCAAGCTAACTCACAATGATGGCTATGTATTCTTCAATTATGTTTTTACCGAGTACTTATATGGAGAAATTCAAAGAAGCTTTCTTCACAAGGTTTTCTGAGATGGACTCAAAAATCTTTTTGAAGATGTCTATAAACTGAAATGCTAGATTAGTTGTATATGAAGTAAGTCTTTTTGTGATCATCGACAAGCACTAAATGACAGAATAAAGTCTGCTCAATGGAGAGAGCTAATGATTCATGAAGACAACATGCTCAATGAGACCAAAAGAACAGTATTCAAGACCTACTCATGTCACCTACAAAAGCCTATAAGGGAGGATAGAGTTCAGGAGGAAGAATGTGTGGAGGGAGAATACAACAAGAAATGACAAAGAAGAAAATCAAAACACAAAGTAATTCAATAAAGAAACTCACTCTTTACCAAAGCCCCATAGGGGCACGCATCAGGCTGCAACTTGAAGCAAGGAGGACTTGGAGAGTTCGAACAAAAAAGTCAAAACCAGGTACTTTCAACAAGCGAACACAAAAGCACAACAAAGAATGACCAAATAGAT
>CM035410.1:42015673-42023173 GCA_020310875.1 Ceratopteris richardii | reverse complement strand
ATACACATACACATACACATACACATACACATACACATACACATACACATACACATACACATACACATACACATACACATACACATACACATACACATGCAATACACATGCACATACACATACACATACACAATGTCATACACATACACATACACATGCACATGCACATGCACATGCACTACACATACACATACACATACACATACACATACACATACACATACACATACACATACACATACACATACACATACACATACACATACACATACACATACACATACACATACACATACACATACACATACACATACACATACACATACACATACACATACACATACACATACACATACACATACACATACACATACACATACACATACACATACACATACACATACACATACACATACACATACACATACACATACACATACACATACACATACACATACACATACACATACACATACACATACACATACACATACACATACACATACACATACACATACACATACACATACACATACACATACACATACACATACACATACACATACACATACACATACACATACACATACACATACACATACACATACACATACACATACACATACACATACACATACACATACACATACACATACACATACACATACACATACACATACACATACACATACACATACACATACACATACACATACACATACACATACACATACACATACACATACACATACACATACACATACACATACACATACACATACACATACACATACACATACACATGCACATGCACATGCACATGCACATGCACATGCACATGCACATGCACATGCACATGCACATGCACATGCACATGCACATGCACATGCACATGCACATGCACATGCACATGCACATGCACATGCACATGCACATGCACATGCACATGCACATGCACATGTACATGCACATACACATACACACATACACATACACATACACATACACATACACATACACATACACATACACATACACATACACATACACATACACATACACACACATAGACATACACATACACATACACATACACATACACATACACATACACATACACATACACATACACATACACATACACATACACATACACATACACATACACATACACATACACATACACATACACATACACATACACATACACATACACATACACATACACATACACATACACATACACATACACATACACATACACACACATACACATACACATACACATACACATACACACAGACACATACTGTTGACACTCAAGGTCAAGCACAAAGCATGGGAGCACATCAAGAGGTGGACACTCAAGAAGAAGGAGCATATGGGGAGCTCCAAGATGTACATGTCAAAGTTTCAGAAGAATTTCCTACAAAAACAGTGTTTTTGATCACTCAAACCATTGCAAATACCATTTCAATTTTTTTCAAGCGGAGTAGTGGTCGATCTTGAGGAGTATTAGAAGTATCATCCTACCAATTTTCATAATTTTTAGACTCTGTTTGAGTCCTCAAAGAAGCCCTGGAACCTAATTTTGAACTAGGCCAGACACTAGGTTTGGAGAGGGCCAAAACTACTCAAAAAACTATAAAAGGAGCTAGAGAGCTCATTTTTGAGGTTAGCTTGTTGTAGATTTGAGCTTTTGTAAGAGAACTCTTTTGTAATGGAAGTTCTTCTCCTTGCTCTTACCTTGCACATGTGTGTGTGTATTTGTGTGCATGCTTGTGTGCTTTCACTCACGCACTTGTGTCTTCACTCGCTCATGGTCTTTATACCAGTCCTCACGTCTCCGTGGATTGACAAGTAAAGGAGGTGGTGCTTGCGTTTGAGCTACACCAAATTTTGGTGCCATTGTCGGGGAGAGAGCTTCGAGGATGAGCATTGTGATGGTAAGATCGTAGATTTGCGACATTGGAAGGTAAAAAATAGTTATTTTTTGTTATTTTTTTTATTTGTCTTCTTCATCTTCATCTTCATCACCATCTCCATCTTCTTCCATCTTTATCTTCACAGAAATTTTTTGTTTTCCACTCCATTTTCTAGATTTTCACTTCATTTTTCATTTGTGGGAGTGCAAGAAGGAGAGAGGGAGAGGCAAAGTGCTTGTGTGTGCAAGTTTCTATGATTTCCATGACCCTATGCTTGAAGCGCAGGCCTCGGCATTGAAATTTGAAGTTCCCACCAAAAATCTCAAAAAATCGTGATTCTGTGAAAAATTCAAATTTTTGAAAATCGTGATTTTTTATTTCTTGCCTAAAAGCTTCTAAAGAGAACATGATTTTGAGGTGATTCTTAGAATCACGATTCTTTGGTTGTGCTCAAAATCGTGATTCTCTAAGTTTTTAAAAAAACACGATTCTAGGGTCATCCTCAAAGTGTGATTTTTGGCGATTCTCAAAAACACGATTTCGGTCAAAATCGTGATTTTTGGTAAAAACACGATTCTGAGCAAAAAACACGATTTTCAAACAAAATCATGGTTTTCATGAAAAAAACACGATTTTGAAAAAAACACTATTTTCAGTCAAAATCACGATTTTCTGGTCATTCTCAAAATCACAATTTTTACAAAAACACAATTTTTTATCAGAATCGCGTTTTTCACGATTCTCACTCAGAATTGCGTTTTGCACGATTTTCATTGAAAATCGCATTTTTCACGATTTTCATTCAAAATCACGTTTTTCTCGATTTTCACTCGAAATTTCTTTTTTCATGATTCTCATTCAAAATCACGTTTTTCATGATTCGCACTCAAAATCGTGTTTTTCACGATTCTCACTCAAAATCGTGCTTTTCATGATTTTCATTCAAAATCGTGTTTTTCATGATTTTCATTCAAAATCGTGTTTTTCATGATTTTCATTCAAAATCGCGTTTTTCACGATTTTCAATCAAAATTGCATTTTTCATGATTTTCAATCAAAATCTTGTTTTTTGGGGATTTCTCAGGATCAGGATTCTCACTCAAAATCATGATTTCCAAGGTTGTTCAAGATCGCGATTTTCAATCAAAATCGTGATTCTCTCATAAGATCTTGTTTCCCTATTTTGACCCACAGGAGTCTGATTTGACATAACTTTTTCATCAAAAGCCTGGTAGACTAATTTGAAGTTGACCCTCAGGAAACCAACGGGGCTCCAAAGGATTTTGAGCAATACATAGGGGAATTTTAGGACTAGAAGGCAAAGCTTATGAGCTTGAGATCTGGTAGACACCTAAGCAAGGCTAGACAAAGCATTAGATCTTCTGAAGAAAGTGTCAACCATATAGCTAAGTCTTGGGCACAACAACTAAGTGGTTATCCTTATGTACTATGTTCAGACACAAATGATTCAGAAATGTCTTTTAGCATGGGGAAACCTGTAGGGGGCTCAGGCACTGCCTATCTACAAACACTAGAAGGTCCATATAAGACACAGTTGGAATATATTCGGACCAACCGATTAGGTGCTCACATCTATGAGGATGGCCTGAGGCGATCAGTGGTCCCACTCAAAAATCTAGATCAACCCTTTGGACTTGAATACCCAGTAGTCAAGTTCGAAGAGGGTTCATACATTGATAAGGAAGGAACCATGTATGTAGTTACGAGCTTACCAGATAGGATAGATGAGTTTGGAAATGTTATTCTCGAGAACGAGATAAGAGACCTAGAACAAGGAGATGTAGGACTAGAACCCAAGACTCCTAGAGGTAAGTCAGTTTTTACTGGAGTGATCACTCCATATTGGATCCCTCAAGACAACAAAAGCATAGAGAGGAAGTATTTTGGAGATTCAAAACAGGTCAACCTAGCCCAATAGTCACCATCTACGAGTTCAAGGATTCGGAGATACCACGAAAAGTTGTCTACCTTGATGACACATCGGAGAAAATGTTCTTGGTATCAGATCATGGAAAGCATGCATACACTTGGCAAGGTGAATTGATTTTTCCTCCACTAAGATCTAGTGTATCCCATGGCCTCCAAGGAGCAGGACGGCTCATGAAGCCCGGAGGGAAAGAATTAGAGAGAGACATGAGGTAAGCTTTACACACAATGTGGGTAGAGATAGATCAAGATGGGAAGGTGAAAGACCTGAAAGAGAGAGACATCAAGCACATAGGCATCAAAGTACCGAACATGATTTTCCATTGCCTCAACCCTGCGAGCACCCAAGAACCCTTAGACCTTCTCAAGTGGTCAAGGCAATGAAGAACTATTTTGACAGGATAGAAGATCCTTATGATCATGTGGACGAGTTCAAACAAGTGTTAAGAGCTGAAAAAGTTGAGGACTTGGTCACCCAGTTTGAGGCATTAGGGTTGACTCTTAAGGGCACTTCCTTAGCTTGGTTTCAACCACTAAATAGTCCCAACTATCAAGATATAGGTCAACTACTAGATGAATTCATTGTAGAATTTTCCAAGAGTGGTATCATACATAACACATCATCCTTGATCCACATCTTCAAGCAGACACCCCAAGAAACAGTGTGACTAGCAGGAAGAAGGTTCAGACAGTACATAGAAAGATGCCCTGTTCTAGAACTACCCACACCGGCCAAACAAGTGGCCTTGTTTTTAGATGGCTTACTAAGCACAAAGTTGAGATCATATGTGTACTTGAAAGAGCCTAGATCCATAGAAGAGTGTGTGCGAACGTGCATAGACATAGAAGACAATTTGGGTGAGGAGTTAGAATTGTCCAAACTCTACAAGGATTCAGACAGTTCTACTAGTCATACTACCAGAACCTCCACTGAGATAGATGAGATAGCTGAGCAAGTTGCCAAGAAGCTAGGAGTTCAAAATAGACAACCACCAAGGGTCACCTCATTGAAGCAGTGTTACAATTGTGGAGGAGAACACATGGCTAATGTTTGCCTGATGATGGCTCAACCCCAAGGAAACTTGAATGCTCCATACTGTACAATTGAGAGGAAATACACGACCACACGGCTCAAGATTGTCCATACAATAGACAGGCTGTCAGACAAAATTATCGGCAACCTTACCAACAAGGTAGATATCAAAATCGATAACAACAGCCATATTACACACCACAACAACAATATGAGGCACCATATAGGCCACAACCAGTCCTAGGAAACCAACCACCAGCTCCTGCCAATGTGATTCTAGTTAACTATGCAGGGGTAGAAGAGAACCTTATTAGAGCTTTGGTGCCACTAACCCCATTGGTCTCAAAAAATGACTCTCATGCTCAAAGTCTAGACTACTCCCATGAAGATAGTCCACAAGCTTATTACACAGAGTCACTTGAGCAGAGTGAGATTTACTCGTATCACTATGAGGCACCACCTATGGAACAGAATTGGGAGCCTGAATACTCCAATGTCATGCATACAAATCCAAACCCTAGACCCCAATTGAGACAAATAAGAACACAATCCCCTAGAGAACCATGTTTCTAATGCTAGGGTGACCATTTCATTCCTGAATGCCCCCATTCACCAACTCTAGGACAAACACATGCCATCACAATACAAGGTTTTTGTCCTAAGTGCACCAAAACATCCTAGAGCACATTTAGAGATTGAATGAACAAAAATGTGCATGAAAATGGTAGAGCTAGCTCAGGCTATGCTTGAGGCCAATCAATTGTTCAATCAGACAAACTATGTCAAACCGGATTTGCATTTCCAAGGCTTATTAGAAAGATTAGAGCAGTTGGTAACCAAGCCACAATCTTTACCTCCATAGACTCAACCAGTTGTTGGAAGAGAAAGCTCACCACCAACGAAAGTTTATGTTCCCGATTCCATAGATGATGGAGCACCTCTTTCAATTCAACAACACTCTCAAGAATTCTTGTGAGAAATACAAGAAGAGAAATGGTCCAAAGAGAAGGGTAGTCCCCCTCCTATTCTTGAAATTGATGATCTTCATGATCAGTTTCCCCAAGACATTCCATCTATTTACAGAGATCAAGCAGAGCAACAAGAAGATGAAAGATTAGATTTTGAATCTAATTCTTTACAAGAGTCACCACAATTCACCGGCCCATGGGAATCTGAATCTCTCTAGATCAGAGCTCCCACAATATTGGTAAGACATGAAGACTCAGGGGTTCCAAGGAACACCGATGTCATGAAGAACACTAAGGTTCAATGTCATCTTACTATGGAAAAGCTACTCAAAGTAGAGCCTGAGTTATGGAATCATGTGAAGGATCAGGTTCCAAAACTTGATTCCAATATGCCAAAAAGCAGGCTCTAAGTAGAAAGTACCAGAGATACCTCTACAAATAAGATGGTACCTATCCTAACCTTCGGACCCGCGAACAAGAATGTGAAAACACACAAAGATTAGATTGTAAGATCACAAAACTATCAAATATTGGCAAGAAGCATGTACAAACAAGATACAGATGGTGTACTAGCTTGTTGTGTAGAGGATGATGAACATAGCAGTCGGTTAAAGCAAGCGCATGAAGGATTGCTAGGAAATCACTATTCTAAACAATGAACATTGCAAAATCTGAAACGTTTAGGAGTGTATTGGCCTATCATGGACAAAGAAATACATGAATGGATTAAGAATTGTCTAGTTTTCTAGAAGAGACCCCCAGTGGAGCATGCGACTCTTTATCACGTATCATCAATTCCAAATTGGAGTGCTCCATTGTTAGAATTTATGAGATCAGGGACACTACCCAATGAGGCTAGTCTAGCAAGAAAATGAAGCATGGAGAAAGAGGCTCAAGACTATGCCTTAGTAGGAGACAACCTATATTGGAGAGGCAAAGATGGATACTTAAGACTGCACGTTCATGAATAAGATTATTTAAAAGTCTTAGAGACTGCACATAGTGGGGTTGCAGGTGGACACTTTGGGCCTGAGAGAGTAATTAAGACTATTCTATTCTCAAGTCTTTGGTGGCTCAGTCTTCATATGGATGCACATACCTATGTGATGAAATGAAACACATGCCAACCTGCACAATATCCAATAAGAAAAGATGAGATGCCTTTGAGGCCTATGATGGGAGGACGTGCATTCTCAAAGTGGGATATAGACTTTGTAGTCCTATTAACCCCGCAGCTAGAAACTCCCATGCTGAATACATTATTGTAGCCATAGATTACCTTACCAAGTGGGTAGAAGTGAAAGCCACATCAAAGAATGATGCCCAGACTACGGTGAAGTTCTTATTCGAGAATGTGTTCACTAGATATGGATTACCGATAGAGTTAGTAAGTGATAGAGGTACACACTTCTTGAACGAAGTCATTGAGAATCTTCTTCAAGAATTCATGGTTGTACATAAGAAGTCCACCCCCTATCATCCACAAGCTAATAGACAAGCTGAGAGCACAAATAAGATCATATGTAACGTACTGACAAAACTGGTAAACAACAAACACTCTGATTAGGACAAACAACTTCGTCATGTTGTTTGGGCTTACCGAGTTTCCTACAAAATGGTACTCAAT